>CABFWB010001974.1:0-36608 GCA_902151455.1 Timema bartmani
AGTCCGTTGAAAGTTAATGTTGAGCAACTTCTACGGAGTAAGGACTTACGGATAAGGATTCTGTGGCCAGAGCAATCTGAAATTGTATCATCGATTTCTTACGGACCACGGACCTACGGATACGGAGTCTGTGTCTAGGCCTTTAACATTCCTTTAATAATAAATAATGGCGGCCAAACGATTGCGCGGTACAAATTTCTCCGCTAACGAAAGTCTTCACTTGTTAACTATTATTAAACAATTTTCTAATATAATTGAAAATAAGAAAACAGATGGTGCCACCTGGACTCAGAAGGTACGTTGTCTTGCAAGTACTAATTTCGGTGTCTGCCAAAATGTCAATAGTTGGGTACAACGTTTGCAAAATTTAATTTATTGGACTCACATTTAAATAATTTGTTTTTATACAACTATAACTCTCCAAATAGCTTGTCAATTTTTATAGTGAATACGTTTTTCTAACTTTATATACACTTAAAGCCTGAGCTTGTAACATGTAAAAACATGTAAACCAAGATTTTAACCTAAAAAGAGATTGTGATAAAACACAGTTTAATAAAGTTCTCATCTTATAGAGTCTAAACTGAAAATGGTTTATAAATGCTGCTAGACCTTTTTTAGGGGTGTGTTTTCATATGTAGGTCTATGCTTCTCCTAGATTCTATTCCAGTAGATTATAGCTTTATCTAAACCTAAAAATGTAGAAAATAACTAGGCCTAATCTATGCATTAACAAATGTAATCATTCCTTTTGTTTTTATTATTAGCAAAAGGCCTGGATCAAAATTGCTGAGTTATTTAATGCAACATCTTCTGCTGGTTTGCATCGTACCGTGCAGCAACTAAACGCAAAATACAACACTCTAAAAAAGTTAGTAAAAAAAAGAAAATCCACACTTAAACAACAAGAATATGTTACCAGTAAAGGACCATACAATCCTCCGAAGTTTGAGGATGGGGATGTGCTTGATGCTCTCGAAATGTTAATCCAAGATGCCAATGGTGGGCTGTCTACCAGGAGCGACAGTGACCCATTATATGAAGGTATGCTTCGGTGAGAGGACAGACAGTATCGCTAATATAATACACACTATCTTTGTTTCATCACTAAATTTATATTTTTCGCTGCTATTATTACAAACTCAAGTAGATGGCAAATCAAAGAATAGGCTACTAAATTTAATTTAATTCAAAATCTCCAGAGAAACATAAACATTAGCTAGCTTTTGTGTTTCGACTCAAGTAGTTTGCATCGTTGTTTTGGTGATGAATTAATCATTTTATATATAAATTAATTGCTTATCTGGTAAATATTAATGGAAATTTTAAATTTATTAATGCATGGAAGGTTAGGTTTGTCATATATTGTAGGTCTAGCCCTACATAGGCTGTAGGTTATACATCAATGCCAGTAGTTTATAACTAACAAGTGGGCATACTTGGAATTAGAATGACATTTGGAAATTTGATTCATTATACATTAATAAGTTTGCTATTTTTTTTATAGAAAAGTTTTTAATAGGCCCTGATGATCTAAATTGTCATAGATACCAACGGTGGGAGCCATATCTACAAAGTAGAGGATGTTTGTATTGATTCGCCCGAGCTTACACCAACGAGTTTACAACCGCCAGCAAGCAACGATGAAGGGGAAGGTTTATTGGATTTGGATGAAGAGGCAGAAATGGATGTAAGTAAGGATGTAAAATTTATCTTAAATGCAATAATATGCTGTAATATGTCACTTGTTTTTGGAATATTTTGCTGGATCTTGTTCAAAGATTATTGTCCTAGGAACTTGAAAGGTGATTGGTTAGTAAGCCTAGGAAAGTTTACAGTTAGCTGAAAATTAATGTTTTTTAAATTTAGAAGCATATTATATTGTACTTTTAAGGATACAAGATTCGAAACAAAATTTTGTATTCAGATTCGATAAATATAGGATTCGACCATCCCTAAAAATATATTACTTCTTGACTAATTCTAATACTTGGCTTTCTTTTTTTTCCATGTTGGGCCTACAGTCTTTGATTGGTGAGCACAATCTACCTGTCATTGTTAAGTTGGACAACAACAACACTGGTAAGAAGAAAAGTACTTGTATAAAGTAGGCCTAATATTGGTATCTTGTTTCACTTTCAAATGGTTTAATCTCTTTCAACACTTAGGGCTAGAGCCAAAACATTAGCAGACACACAATTTCTATATTTATGGAATTCACGGCTATATGTATTTCAATAATACCTTCCATATACTTGAAACATGCAATACATACACTTCACATAATATACAAATTAGAAGAGCTTACATATGCCTCTTTCTAGTTATATTCATTCATGCATGAAAAGGTGTCGCATTCGCCTATATGATCATAAACCTGAATCTGTATATGATGTAAGTTTTACCAGTAAGCTCATACATATTCTGGTTTGTTCAACATTATATCTAAGTTTACTGATAAAAAACCTATTTTTTTACAGGTCTAATGCTACCACAAAGCTGGAGGACCTACACGCTAAAATTTCCCAAGCATGCCTCATTGAAAGGTAATACATTATTTCAAAATCATTACTCATTTTATATTCCTGTGCTCGTATTTTGATCTCCTCAACTATAGTTGAAAAAGTTGCTTAAGAAAAGGGTTCAAAATTATTGAAGTAGTGACTCGAGAAAGGAAAGATTTAAGGTAAGCACTCCTTTATGAAAACAACGAGAATGGAATGGAGTAATAGGAAATGATTTATAGGTGAAGGAATTATCAGTGAAAGGTTATAGGAAGGGATTATGGGAGGGGAAGGATTAGGTGGATGTATAGAAAACCTGCCACCACACTTGCTTCAGAATTCGCAGGATAAATAAATACTAATAACTATGGGCTTCTTGTTTACAGCAGATAGCAGAACAGAGAGTAGAAGGCAATCTCCATCAGCAACATTTCAACAAGCTGCTTCTTCAGTGATCAATAAGAAGTTCGCTAGCATGGCTGAGGCCAAGAAGGATCTTGCCATCCTTCAGATGGAACTTCTCAAAAGGGAGCACAAAATCAGAGAAGCACACATGATTGAAATCCACGAACTAGATGTGAAAATCAAGAGAGCTCAACTAGAGAATTTATTAGACCAAAAGAAAGTGGATGTGGCTCAATTGTGATTTTATTTTATTGATGTATTTTCTATTTGTAGTATTAATTATATAAAATGTAGTTATGTGTGCTGTGATCTTAGTATTTTTAACTTCAAGTAAATTATCATTATTAGCACCGCGTTTTACTACCCGTTCGGGTTAAACGCACTTACGCTAATGTGTAATGGTAGGGTGATTGTGAGATGAAATGGAGGACCTACAGATTTAACGTGGAATCCGGGCATTCCTCACATTCACAAGTTGTAACTTCAAGTAAAGTTTGAATAAACACTTATTACTCAAACTAAAAAAAAAACTATGTCACATTTGTTGTAGAAATATTTCAAATGGATTTCTGTAATTGATCCATGCACAAACTATAAATAAGTACAACTCAAATTATTTGTAATATTTTTTTATTTTTTTTAGAATTTCTATCAACACTTAAGCCTGTTTGAATTTTTAAATTAATTTAATTTAACAAAGTTGTAAAGTTTTTTTAATTACACAAAAGGCACTCTATGATATGGAATATTTTAAAATTGAATTAAATCAATTACTAAACTCTGAATTTTCGAGGAAAAGAATTGAAAATTCCGACTACAAATGTTTTCCTAGTTATCTAAAAAAAAGTTTGAGCTGCTACTAAAATTGAACTCGAATTTTACTAGTACACCACAAATTTAAATGATATCATAGCTTGGCATATTTGAAAAACTTTTTCCATTTTTTTATATTTGCTAACACTTCATTGATTAATTAATTACATTTCCTTGTATGTGTTGTGTAAAATAAGTGTTTTCAATTTCTATTTACTAATGAATTATGATTGTGTAATTATTATAATTATGATTGTTCAAGTTTTTCAAATGTATTTTATTTGTTTAAGAGAGAAACTACATTCCAAGAGTAAATATTAACGTATTGAGCTTGTGTGAGCATTGGTTCATGAACATCTTGTTGTGCAAAAATAGTTAGTAAAATAATCACACACCCTTTCATGACAAGATGTTTGCTATTTTTAGTGCTTTTGCATTAAACTAACATTTACAATGTATACCGTATTTACCCGAATCCAGCCAAGCGTAAAAAAATTAGTGGTAACTAAACAAGCATCTTTATTCTTATTTCGAAACTGATGATCTAGGAACATTTAATCAAAGATTTATTTGATTTTGTGGAGTTTCAAGAATTAAAACTAAAGTTTGGCATCACTAAAATCGTTTAGTAAACTCTAGATAATCGAATGTTTGTTTAAAATCGATTAGAGTTTTCTCATCACGACTTACTTGACAAGCGCTAGTTATGTAGGTAAGGTTTTAAGAAATAAATCTGTAAAATTTGATAATTTATCATTTGTTTTTAAATTCATTTAGATTATTGTGAATGGCTGAATTTTTAATATAGGAGTGAAGTAATTGGAAAAGTAAGAAAAAACAGTACAATAAATAAAATTCAATTCGATTATGCCCATCACTATCCCCAACCCATATGAGATTTAAATGTCATGAATACTAAAGAGTGAGATTAGGATTTTAGCATATAGTATTGATTATTGCGATACCAGTCAATACTATGAGTACCGAGTATCGTATCGGGCCACAACTAGGTAGTTATTCTTAACGATAACATAAAAAAATAGCTTAAAACTTCGTGAAAATAGCCAAATATCTTGTGACCTGTGTTATACCTTTAAAATCTGCAAAAAAAAAATTCTTTAAAAATAGGCAGCCTTGTACTATTGTATTTATATTAAATAAAGATGTAAAATGTTACTCTTTGATGTAGGCTTAACCCAATCCTTAGTCTGCGATTTTGAAGCAACAAATTTGGGGGGGAAACTTCGTCTTAAGATTCAGATGAATACGGTATTTATTTTTCATCCTATGTTGGGAATAATTTTAATAATGAAAAAAATATAATTAAATTTTGTTCCATTATTGTTCCAATAAAAAGTTTAAAAATTATTCATCACTATTATCTTATGTTTTGACTGTAAAATTATAAACATAAATATTAAATTTTATCATTTGATTAATTTTGTAATTTTAATGCCCTTTTTCTATGGCTCCCAGGAGACTTTGGTATTTTTTTAATATCCGATAACCACTTGTCTGGACTAAAACCGATTAATGGAGGTAACAGTTTGAGAAAATGTAACCCAGTTATTTGAAGCCAGGGCCCTATTCCACCAACACACTTTGCACTTTTCACTTTTCATTCCATATTTTGTTCCACCAAAACTTAACTTTGCAAATCGAATTTTGAAAAGTGAAAAGTGCAAAGGCTTTGCACTTTTAAGAGTGTTTCTGTTCCACCATAGTCTTTGTTTGCAAGCTAAAGTAAATATATTTGGCAAATTTTTTACTTTTTTTGCAAAGGATAAATTCACTTTGCATTTTATAATTTTGTTCATTTTAAGATATAAATAAGGATTTTCTTATGTTAATGTGTTGTCTGACTGACTTTGAATGGAACTATAATATTGGACAATTTTAGATTTACTAACATCAATCTTGAAAATTAAATAAAATAACATAACCTAAAAGGCTCTTTATACAGGATACTTGGATGAGTTACTACAAATACAGTTTCATCATAGATTGATTTCATGTTATTTTTTTCATTTTGAAATTTTGTGTATTTATTTAAGAATTTTTTGTTTATTTTAACGGATTGTTAAAATATCATTTATGTGATCAAAACTCTCTTTAAATTATGATTAGGCGAATGTTGTTGCACTCTAGTGATGATTCTGATAGTGATGTTCCTGTAAAGAAGATTTACAAACAAAGGATAAATTTTGACATTGATAATAATTTTCAATTTAAAGAGTGCTT
The DNA here is from genome assembly GCA_902151455.1 of Timema bartmani. NCBI lineage: Eukaryota > Metazoa > Arthropoda > Insecta > Phasmatodea > Timematidae > Timema > Timema bartmani. The sequence continues at coordinate 5,964 of CABFWB010001974.1, forward strand.
TAGAATTAACACTGAACAAGCAGAATTTGTTCTGCATGAAATCGGCCATCGCCTACAAAGAGTAACAAAAAGGAGTAAATGTTTATCACCCAAACAACAATTACTTATATGTCTACACTGGCTTGGTAATGGAGGACAGATGCATGGTGTGGCTTCTATGCATGGGGTAGCAAAATCAACTGTATGTCGGACCGTTAAATTAGTAGTGGACACCATAATTGAGGTCATGTTTCATAATACCATACGTTGGCCAGAATGCACAACAAATATTGCAAAAGATTTTTTTGTGAAAGGTGGGTTTCCATCTGTATGTGGAACTGTTGATGGCACACTAATAAAAATAGATGCTCCACGAATTCATGAGGAAGTCTATGTTGACAGACATGGTGATCATTCACTAAATGTAATGGTCATTACAGGTCCAGACCACCAAATTTATAGCATTAATGCAAACTGGCCTGGAAGCGTTCATGACGCAAGAGTGCTTAGGAACACTGCTGTTCACACCAGTTTTGAAAATGGGTTGCGACCGTTTCCAGGTGCAGTTATACTAGGCGACAGTGGTTACGGTCTTAAGAAATGGTTGATTCCACCACTCAACCGAAACCCTGATGCACCTAGTGAGCAGCGCTTTAACAGATGCCACAAAAAGACTAGAAGGCTAGTCGAAAATAGTATTGGTATATGGAAGGAACGTTTCCCATGTCTGAACTACTTACGACTATTTCCTGTATGGGCAGCTAAAATTGTTCTAGCTACAGCAATACTTAACAATATTTCTTGTGAAGCAAGTTCAAATGCAGAACTTTCAACTGAGGGTGAAGGAGTTGATGAGGTTGAAGACAATATTGCCAATTGCATTGAGCATAATGCTGAGGAGATCCCAATTGGAGCTCAAGAGCATCTAAATTCACTTCTTAATTATTTTGAAGCTCATTAATATTTTTTCTATGTTGAAATTCCCAGATTCCTCTGTAAAATTCTATAATAATTATTGTTTTTACAAAAAGTAGTTCAATAAAAATGATAAAATTGTAGATTAATATTTTTATTTCGTCATATAGGCTTCATTATACATTCTTCAAATTACCTTTGTAAAATTTTAAAATTATTGCTTTCATAAAAATTAATAAAATAAAAACTTGCCAATTAACAGTTTTATTTAATTACTCAGTCTTAATCAAGCATTTCACAAACAAAATCTGTAGACACATCAATAGTAAATAATTTCTCCTGTATAATGTCATCTGTAATGTTGGAAGGAGGCAGACCTAACTTTTTCTCCAGCTCAAGACATTTCAATTTTTTGTAATACAGTTCAGTTTCAAGTAGCTTAATTTTTAGAGCCTCTCTCTCAGCCGAAACTGATACTTTTTTTTTCACTGAGGCTTATAAACTTTCTTTTTCTATTATAATTGTCAGAAGGACTATTTAAAGAGCATTGGGGATCTGAATTACCAGGCTCTAGAACAAGTTCTGTTATTTTAATCTTCTGATTGGCTCTCTTGTAGGCCTAGCCCATCTAGCACTACAACATTGCTCTTCAATAGTTCAAATATTGCTAGATCTACTTCACCAAACACTTTGTCCTTTCCTCCTCCAGAACCTGTTTTTTTGGCATTGTCTCTTTTCGCCTGAAAAAAAATAATCTAAGAGGCCAAATAATATAAATATTTGGTGGCAAATCTCAATATTTATGAGAGTAAGGGCCTAAGAAAGTTCTTACTTAATTATTTTCTTGCAGTTATGTGCATGACTAATATTGCATCCTAATATAGACTAGGAGGTAAAACAAAGATTGAACTTACCAATGCTCTGCATTTCCAAAGTCCCCAAAGTTGATCTCTTGTAAACATCCATTTCTTGTCAGCCCCTGCAAGTTGTAGGGACTGAGCCTTTACTAGCACTTCTGACCATTCCTTTTTCTTTTCTTTCTGTGTTAGAGTACTAGAAAAACTTCCAAATAATAAGTATTTTTTTAGTTTTATTATTTCCAGTATAGCAAGTGTTTTTTTTATACTTTCCTGTCTCTTGCTCATTTTCAAAAGTAATTATTGTTACTAGTATAACAAAATAATTACAGTATATAAATCAATTATTGTTACTAACCTCAATGATCAACACTTAAAACAAAACAACCTACAAATGCAAAGACTTTGCAAACTGCTAATGAAAAGTGCAAAGAGGTTTATTTCTTTAGTGGAACCGATTTACTTTTCACTTTTCAAATAAATGCAAAGTGAAAAGTTGCAAAGTGTGTTGGTGGAATAGGGCCCAGACCTCCCCATCACTGGCAAACCTACCCCCAATTTTACTATAAATGGACATATCTGACAGCTAGAAAAGTTGCTATATCTATTTTGATGTATTCAACCAGCAAGTCATGTAATATACATCTGTAACTTTTGATAGATATTATCAATGCCTAGAAAATAATATAGTAAAATGTAATAAATGTTGAATGCAAAAATATGTTTGTGATTTCTAAAGGGTTCTCTAAATATTTGCTAATAAGAAAACCAAGATAATGATGGACAAGCTTAGACCTCATGTCAAGCAATCCAGTTTTTAATAAGAAGTGTCATTGTTCCATTATGTATTTTTAAGTGTGATTTTGCGTACATATTATTTTTACAAAGAACACTTTCAATTAGCTTTAATAGCTTGTTAATGGTAACTATAGAAATTAAAATATAATAGGCAGGATATAGACAAAAACTATACACACAAGCTAAAAGAAAATACAATCGGCAGAATATAGACAAAAATGCTAAGGAATTTTATTCATTCATACATAACAAGGTATTTTATTTGCAAATAAACGTACAGTAAGGTAGGCTGTTTAAATATCTATGTAATACACACAACATAATTATATACATCCATTTTGATTCATAGTGCTTCAATACATTTATTCGATGTAAGATAATATGCTTTAAACTAGGTATGTGTAATACCATAAGAGTTATACAATATTAATTATTACTTTACTCGATTAACATAACATCAAGAATTATACAAATATAAATTTTAGTAGAATACAATTGGCCTGATTAAAAAAGGAATTTTAAAATATGACAGCTTATTGCTGTTAGATAAAGGTTTCTATGAACTTAGCTGGTTTAGTTGGTAATTAAAAACATTTCTTTTCCTTGTCCCCTGATACTTGATATGGTGATGGTTAGGGAAAAAGGGAGGTGTGTATGTAAATTGTACAGATTGCTCAAGTTGGTAATTAAAAACATTTCTTTTCCTTGTCCCCTGATACTTGATATAGTGATGGTTAGGGAAAAAGGGAGGTGTGTATGTAAATTGTACAGATTGCTCTGGCAACAGTGTAGGAGATTGGCAAAGGATAAACTTCACTTTGTGTCTCCTATAACAATTTATTTGGTGTTAAATGACTTCTATTCGAGAGACCATTGAATTGACTCTTAAATATTATACCCACCTAATGAGGTGGTAGGTCTCACCAATTAATTAAAATCTGATTTGTTTACCCGCCTCAGTGCTCGAACGCTCTAAAGCATCACTCTCATGTTAGACTGGCCTGCTGAGGACGGATAGATCGAGTTTCAAATCCCGGTCAGGTCTAATGAGGCTGGTTTTTCCTAAATGATTGGTTCCCCACTCTTTCACAAAAATGAGGGTAGATTACCTCTAAAACTCCTCCTTCCTCATACCTACCCCATTACAGTAAATATCTGGTATATATAGCCTGAAGAGGCAGTAAGATGCGATAAAAAAAAATCTGATTTTGAACAAATTTAATTTCCACTAGAAATAATGGCCTAATTGTTAAGCGTTTTTTGACAAATAAATTATTGTAAATAACTTTGAATTAATTTTAATTTGTGAAATATTATTTTGACCAAAGTGATAGTTACTGAAATACAAAGGGCTATACCCATACATTAAAAAAATATGTTTTTAACAATGTAAGACGTGGTTAAATGGTTAAATATTGTAGACGAATAAGTGAAAATGAGAAACATTAAGAATTTTAAGAATAAAAGAGCATGTATGACTCGGTGTATGGATGTTGTTGAAGGGAAGGGAGTATGCAAGGATAGGGAAGTCTGGAGAAAGTTAGTAAAGATGGATTAAGTACAGAGTTGTTTTTTGAGCTATATTCACAGTTTCTTGCCTACCCCATAAGGGAATGGCGTATATATGTATATCAATGTTGGGCCTATAGACCTAAATTAACAATTAAATATATTGATAGTTTTTAAAAAAATATTATTACTATTACTCATCTATTTTCAACCATAAGTTGCACCCTTTAAGGATTTTTTGACGATGGGTGTATACAAGCTGAAACTACTAAGGTTGTTTGTCTATTATGGAACTGGTTGCTCTGAAAATTAAAATACATTCTTTGACTCGTCATTGTTAATGCTAAACGCTACAGCAATTGGCGAAAGTACTCAACCATTTAACGCTGAACAGCAGCATTAGCCTGATGGTGTTGGTGGTCTGGCACTATAGGTATTTGTTGGTTGACAACATTAAGCGGAAGACAGTTCGGATACATTGGCGGTTCTTCCTCATTGGCATTAATAGCTATATTGTGCAGTACAGCACAAGCCACAATTACATCCTGACAAGTGTCTATAGAGAAATCCTCATCCCAAGTGACAAGACAGGAAAACGGCGCTTCCATACCCCGTACTGCCTTTCCATAGTCCCACGGGTTCGGATTTGTGCCTCATTATACAGATTTTCTTCTGGAAGATGTGGATTTCGTAGAGCTGTTATTCGGTATGAGGTAGAAGCGTAGCCTGAATCGCCAAGAATTAATCCCTCTACAAACTTACCCATTTCAAAGCAAGCCTGTATACGTGAATTGTTAAATATGTTTTGGTCATGAGCTGATCCCAACCACCTCACAACTATGTCCACAAAACGCATTCTCGCACGTTTGCACATTTAGAGAAAACCAGCCTTTGCGGTTACGAAAGACCTCTGCTTGATCACTTCCTAATAGAAATGGAAGAGAGAAACACTAACAGTATACTCCGAGTAGTCTGATAAGATTTTGAGGATTGTGCACAACAACCAGTACTTAAAATACTTTTTAATCATATATAAAATAAAAAATAATTTAACACAATCATTTTACTAATTAAAAGTAAAATCAAAATCATAAAAAATATTGGTTGCCTATTGAATCAAAACTCACTTAAATCACAAGGTATTGTCATATTATTGAGTGAGATCCCTATTATTCAACAAAAACTTTTTGATTCTTGAAACGTTAGGTTTTGTTAATTTGGGAAAATTTATGATAATAATAAAAATAATAAAGGGACAACTATTGCCTATTATAATACCTTATTATTACAGTACTAAAAATAGATTAACTTAAGTTTTCATTCATAAGTAAATTAAAACTTTGAACTAGTAGTAATCAAATAAACAATTATTATTATTATTATTATTATTATTATTATTAGCACTGCGTCTTACTACCCGTTCGGGTTATACGCACTTACGCTAATGTGTAATGGTAGGGCAATTGTGATATGAAATGGAGGACCTACAGTTTAACGTGGAATCCGAACCACGGTGGAGGCCTGGCATTCCTCACATTCACAAGTGTGATTAATACACATCTTGTCAGAGGTGAAGGAAGGGTTTGGCATTCAGATAAATCTGTGCCGGGACCGAGGATCGAACCCCAGACCCCAGCACAGAAGTTTGACACCTTACCCCTAGACCACCAGGTCACCCCAAATAAACAATATAATAGTGGTATGATCATAGGTAAAACGCATGTTCGTCAATATTTACATTTCTCTGTGAGTTTAAATGTTGCAAAATTAAAAATCTTTTTAGGTATTATAATTATTTTTTTATCATTTAATGCTAGGCCTGAGTAATCTTGTGAGTAGAATGATGGTGTATAATTTTAGGCTATAAGAATTTATTTTTTTAGGCCTATATTTAAAAAGGTGTATTTTATATACCAATTTTTGCGCACCATCCCCAAGATTTTTCTATAATTATCAATGATAAAATATTGGATTGGATTTGAATTTTATTATTGAATTGCAAGACTTTAGTATTTTATTGAATGGTAATAACATGTATAGTATACCTGGAGATTGAATGCGGATGTGGGTGCAATCTATGGCCCCAACAAATCTTGGAAAACGATTCTATGAATAGAATTCAACTTGGTTAGTTTTAATTAGCTACATTACGGGGGATGAGTATGAACCGAGGTCTGAGGTTGGCATTGATTCGTTATATATTTTTTATTTATAACGTTGGCTGTATTCTTGTGTACAACGTAAAAGTCCCCGACCGATATTAATAGGCTACCAAGAACATAAAATCATAAAGTCAACAACAGTTGATTCATAGGTGACAATGACCTGTAAAATAAATATACTCACATAGAATATGCACTAAGCCCTATATGAAATCATACTGGTCAAGTTATAGGCCTACATACTTTTTGAATGAACTAGGCCCTACTCAAAATAAACATTTCTTGGCGGCCTAGTTTTGAGGTTAGGCTAAATCTAGACAGGGCTAGGTCTGGCGTACTCAAAAAAGTATTCACATTCGTCTGATATAATGAAGGCATATATTTTACATATGAATTCTGTCTAGTTGCTAAATCTGATTACCATGTGGTTTGCGTGACTTGGCAATAAATGGATTTATGTGCTTTTAATAACCGATCTGTCTGTCAATGTTTCCAGGTCCTATCTGATGGGTCCAATAGCTCCAAAACAGTTTGCTTTGTGAGACGAAACCTAACGAAAAACTCATTATCTATTCATTTTGCATAGTGGTCTTCTCTTGGTCTATAGATTTTTACGTTTCTCCATCTTAATGTCACATTCAGTAAAAATTCATCGCCATAATCGTCACTGTTATCTATAATCAGCAACATGTTCGCCATTTTGAATAACACATAATTTAAACGCGTCACTATGGCAACACCCATTTTAACTTCCAGATAAAAGTTATCAGGTACTTAAACCTCCCAATAAAAATGTGATGGATGAATACATTTTATCTGGCAGAAAAATGCTATCTTGCAGTCATTAGATACACTTTTAACTTATTCAGCAGATAGAAATATTTATCTACCAGTTTAATATTTATCCAGGAGTCATAAGACCAGCCCTTAGCTAACGCGCTAGTTTTGTGTTGAGCTAGACTACCGAGGACGGGGAGCTCGAGGTTCAAAACTCGCTCGGGTGAACTGGGAGGGGTTTCCTTAATGGTTTTCCACGCAAATGTGGGTTCACTTCTTATATATTTAACATTCCCAACTCCTTGCCCATTAGCGTAATTAGTACTTAAGTGTATAACCCGAACAAGTAGTAAGACGCAGTACTAAGTATTTATATATTTGCACTCAGGGGACTTTTTTGTAGGACATTTTATGCTTTGCAAATAGTTGGTCTATTTTTACTTTATTGCACCCCTCGGGTAGATAAAGTATTGTAATCATTAAAAAAAATCAAAATCGAGATTTTGATAAATGTCGGCGTTTCATAGGTCCCACGCCCCCAAAAAAACAACAGAAAAAGTGGTTTACCCGATGCCATCTACCTGTGTGTGTATCTTTCCGTAGAGCCTAAACTATTAAATCGATTGAGCTAAAACTTGGTATCTAGAGTTTTCATAAAAGCCCATTTACAAGGGGTTAGTGAACTAATGCAAGTTTACTGGTGTTAGCTGACTAACATCCAAGTTGTGTTGACATGTCATATTTTTTATCTTACACAAGTACAGTTTTTAAAACATGGTGGAAAATGAAGTGATGCTCATCGGTGTATCTATTGTAGTCAATGTTACTCGAGAAGTTAAAGCCGAGGCTCCCAATCCGGGGTCTGCGAACCAAAACTAAATTTTTAAATTATTTTTTACTTGTTTTTTATTTTCTATATAAAATATTCGCTATTCATAATTTTATTTGCCCAAACATTTGTTTTTTCCAATACTATCTGATTGAAAATCTATTATTTTATAATACTCATCATCATCAACTGTTTCCAGTCTGTGGCCAGGTCGGTTAAGTAAAATGCCTCAATTTTCCTCTATCCTTCCACCACTCTTCCTCCTTTAATTTCTTCCATTCTTCTCCTCTCACTTGAACACTTTCTGTTATTTGTTCCTCCCATCTCTTTCTTGGCCTCCCCTGCGGTCTTTTTCCCAACCGGTGTAAGACAACTGGGTTGCCAATTGAGCGCTTGTGAACTGGGCGCTGCTACAGTGCCAGTGTAAAAACGCAATAATTAATTTTAATTAATTTATTTTTGGAGTTTTTTTAATTAATAACAGAAGAAACAAAATTTGTGTATAGTTATAAATTTAGAGTACTTGATATTATCAATTTTTTATAACACATAAAACCATTAAAAATAAAAGTTATGCATAAAATAAACCATACAAAGATGAATTAATCTAATCTAACTGGCGCCTAGTTGTTTGTTTTCATTTTTTACAATTATAACATTTAAAAATTTGAACTTGGCACCCAGGCTTCCCAGTGCCCAGTTCACAAGCGCTCAGTTGTCCGGATCCTTTTTCCCACATACTTCATTTTCAATATTTTCTTCCACAGCCTCTCTTCCATCCTCATTACATGGCCATACTATCACAGTCTTGCTTCCACTACATCACTCTGGTGACAAAATCCTTTAGGTATTTAGGCCGAGTTCCTGGGTTGTCTTGGTCTCTTCCAGTTTCACCAACATCAGAACTTTCTGAAAATGTCACAGGACTGCTATCAGGTTTGGTTGTCTTCAGCTCCGATCCATTTGACCTATCATCTTCTGACTCGTCACTCACAGGTTCAACATCATCAATCTTGTCTTTGTTACCCCATGACTTGAGTTGAGAAACGTGCACAGTGGTGGTATAGTGTTTCTGTTTAACATCTCCTGTCAATTGACTAACTCGATAAGTGTTGCCATCTGGGAACACTTTCAACACCACAAGAGGACCTTTGTACTTCGACTGCCCATTTGTTGGTTCGCCAGTATGCACTGGTACTTGTCACATCATCACCACTTCTCCAATGTCAAAACTTGGATGAGTATACCTTCTCTTATCAAAATATGCCTTCTGGTGGAGCTGTTCTGCTATGATTTTGTTGCGTATTGTTTCCTGTATTTCTTTAGGTGGTTGGTACGTGCTGTTCCCAGGTACGTCGGTGAGAATCTAAAGTGCCCCATCATGGTTCTGAGGTTGATACCCATGAAGTGGCTCAAAGGGTGATATTACAGTCGTCTTGTTGATAGCAGTGTTGAGGTCACGTTGAATCTTCTTCAAATTCTTATCCCAGTCCTTTAAGTCTGCCCGCTGAGATGAAATGGATATCATCGGTGTCAAGGTTCAGTTCACTCGTTCTACCTGCCCATTAGCTTGGGGGTGTCTGGCAGAGTTTAGTACATTGTATATTTCACGTGAAACACAAAATTCTTTAAATACATGTGAAGTGAAACACGTTCCTCTGTCACTGTTTTTTTTTTCGGTAGACACCACTCATCAAAACTTCAATACACTTTTGGTGGACATATCACGAACTGCATAGAGATGCACAGATTTTGTCAGGCTATCCACCATTAAAAAGAGTTCTCAATTATCCTTTGAACTTCAAGGAAAAGGTCCTAAATGATCGATGTGCACAATTTGAAAAGGCCGAGTGCCTAGAGGTATTGGGTTGAGCAGCCCAGCTTTTCGTCCCTCTGGGACCTTACTCAAGAGGCACTCAAAGCATTGAGCTATATGATACTTAACATATCTCTTCATGCCGGGAAAACAATAGTTTTCTTTCATCTTAGCAACAGTACGGTCGACTGCGAAGTGTCCAGACAAGTCATGATATTTAACACTTTACCATTTACAAGTTCAAAATCAACTACCTTGTTACGCTCAGCTTTATTTCTGTGTTGGAGTAATTTGAGTATGCGTATAATATTTCTTAATTCTGAATCAGTATCTTGCATTGCTAGTACTTGATTCTCAGCAGATAGGGTTAAAAACACCTCACACCTATAACTAATAACTTCCGCCATAGTATCTTGTTCACAGCTCACTGTGTAGCGTTTAAAAGGGCTACAACGTTTTAGAAACAAGAAAACGACGCTAGACGCGATATCAATTCGAGCAATATTCCACCACAACTATTAAAGTGACTGAAGAAACTCACCGATGCCCCATTCTCCATTGTGTACTTAACGATCTCTCTTTCTCTCTCTCTCTTGCTGAGCAACGACTGACCATCACGCACTTGCTGGTCAAACTAAAGGCGCTAGAGCAAACGGCACACTGACTGGACTTGTGCAAAGAATTTTGGGAATAATAAAGTGTGACGTCATTAGTGCTAAAGTGTTGCGCGCGTCATAGCTTCTGGAAAAGTCTAGGTGTTGCTGGCCACATGTATTCCGTGTTCTGTTACCCCTTCCCTCTTGTTTGTTGTCTTTCCATCCCTTGTGTGTGACCCCTACCCCCCCCCCCAATATAAAATGTAAGATTCAAAATTATTATTCGGCCATTATACTTCAAAATTCCTTTTCGGCTTTATCATGGATTGAACTTTAATACTTTGGTATTAATTTTTTTTATTAAAGATTCACTCGTTTCTTTTGGGGAAATATTTAAGAAAAATTTAACATATTTAAAATATTTAAAGGAGAATCTTTACTTGTTGTTATTATGGAGTTTTTGAGATCTAACAAACATTTAAGAGATTTGACATTTAATATTCTTGGCGTATAAAAAGTGTTGTAATTATGAAGTTTGAACATATATTTAAAATATTTAAAGAAGAATCTTTACTTGGTGTCATTATGGAGTTTTGAGACTTTACAAACATTTATGAGATTTAAAAGTTACTATTCTTGGTGGGTACTAATTGTTGTAATTATGAAGGTTGGACAAATATTTAAAATATTTAAAGGAGAGCCTTTACTTGCTATCATTAAGGATTTTTGGAGACTTAACAAATATTTATGACATTTAAAATTTAATATTCTTGGCATGTACTAATTGTTGTATTTATGAAGTTTGGACAAATAGTTAAAAATTTAATGAAGAATCTTTACTTGTTGTCATTATGGAGTTTTGAGATTTAACAAACATTTAAGAGATTTAACATTCTATATTCTTGGCATATTCAAATTGTTGTAATTATAAAGTTTTGTAACACACTGGAACTCAGTTGGTCCGTTGGTCAAACCAAATACCATTCTTTCAAATTGACCTGTTTCCTCTGATGTAACAAATGCAGTCTTCTCCTTCGCCTCCTCAGTCAAAGGAATTTGTAAATATCCGTGGGCTAAGTCAAGTACCGTGAACACCCTGCTACCAGAAAGTTGTTCAAATTGTTCGTCAATGACAGGCTGGAAGCAAAACAATCACTAAACTCATTCACCAAATTCACTAATGAAATTATGTCTTGTTCATTATCACTATTATCAATAAGGAGATAATCTCTCCCGATAATCTTACACTTTGAGCCATTGTCACTGATGTGTTTTGTAGGCCTATATAGATCAACATCCACTATGTTCACTAATTCACCACGACCCACACTGACATTTTTCTTTTTCAGTACTTGTATTTATAATTTGTATGGAAAACTTCCAATTATCTTCTGGCTTATAAACAGCGCCACCAAACATTAGCTGACCGTCTTGAAGTACATTTGACACAACTTGAACAAACTTAATGATTTTCCCTTGCAATTTGTTGGCTGATAGTGTCCGCAATTTAATTGGTTTATTCTTTGTCACTATTGGTAGATTTAATTTTATAAAGGGATCTTCATTGGCATTTCTAACAAATAAATATTCTCCTAACTTAACAAATACCATACTTGGCAGTTCTGTCCAAGTCTTTCCGATAATGACCTCAGTACTTTGTGCATTGTCTGGGACAACCAGCATCTCCACATCACCTCCTATTGCACTATTCATAGATATATCCAAAACTATTCTTCCCAATGAAATGATCTCATTTTCTGTGTTCCCAAACCCATGTAAACTCTTTTCACAAGGTTGAGTTGGCAACCCAGACTTGATGGCTGCTGTGGCTTGTATTGTGCAACATGAACTGCCTGTGTCTATTAACGACATAAATGATACAGGTCCTATCTTAACTTCCTTCAGGTGTTTCTACAAATCTGCAGTTATGTTACTCTCAGTGCTAGTAACTTGAATGTGTTCTTCCGCTTGCCTGTTTCAGTTAGTACAGAAACGCCTGGTATGGCCCTCTTGGCCACAATCTAAACATATTATAGGTCCTCTGGTCTCCGAGCAGTCTTGAGAAATGTGTCCATATTTTTGATAATTAAAACACATAGTTCCCGTTTTTTTCATTTTGATTACACACTGAATCTGGCCGCTCATGCTTTATTTCATTTCGAGATGGTCAGCCTCTTGCTTGACTAATCTCTAGTGAGGTGATCATTTCACTTCCTGTTTGTAGGCTTAGCCTATGCTGATCATTTGATCTTCACGAAACCTGTTTCCCAGGATGATCTACAACACGTTTTGATCGCTGTGCATTCACTTCTTCGAAATCCCTTATGTCATAAAGGAGGTTATCCAGGTCATCATGGTGTTTGCTTATGACGAAAGTACTTAATTCACGTGACCACAGGCCAATTGCAAGTTTTTTTTAGTGTCTGTGAACTTTAATCCCAGGGTCTTACATAGCCGCACTTTATCATGAAAATAAAAATGTGTGTTTTCATTTTTGTCTTACACACGGTTCTTCATTTGATCAAATTTTCCTGGGAGGCTTAAAGTTCCCACAAAGGTCCGTCGAAATTGACGTTCAAATTGGTCCCAACTGACTATTTCTGATAGATGGGATCGATACCAATGTTGATCTGCACCTACGAGGTGAGTCCTAGCAGACTCTAACTTGAACGGATTCCGCCATTTATGGAATCTATCGTGGTGTTGATTATCTGTAGCCACTCAGACGCGTTAATTCCTGGTGACTCACCATCAACGTGGGGGATGGTTTTCGCTAAGTCGGGCATTATATTATAAGTTGGTTCTGGTATTTGCTGTTGCTGCTATCGCATCATTTCAAAAAGCGTTTGATCACGCTAGAGGTCACTTTCCAAAATTAGGTTCAGAACATCTTGCATACACATAGCCAAGTCCTTCAGATGTTCTGCCACTAACTCCTCATGGCTTATAGCTACTTCCGCCAAATTATTTTGGTTTTGCTGTTGCATTTTGGATTTATTAAATTTTTGAAGGGCTATTGGAAGTTAAATAACAATCTGTTCATTTTTAAACACTCGTAATTTTATATTTATATATATATATATATATACATTTACACTATATATATATAGTGTAAATGTTTTCCACTATATATATACATTTACACTATATATATATAGTGTAAATGTTTTCCACTATATATATAGTGTAAATGTTTTCCACGCTAGAGAGATGGCAACCATGGCATACCCACTTTTCAAATCTTATTTTGTCACTCATCATCCGTGACAATTTGTCTATTTTTTTTAAAAATTATTAGCGATTGCAACCCCTTAATATTATTATTTAAATTAAAGACATGTAACTTTAATTAAATTTACGATTGTGTATTAAAAACTTAGATAACGCGTCAGGTGTTTTATGCGATTAAACACAAGGGAAACCGGTTACGCATTTAAACGAAGAAATGGATATATTTTGTGTTTATCCCACTTCTGATTTATTGCACCTCACATGGTATAATAATGGCACACTTGTTGATCCAACATATGTGCTACGCACATTTTCACAAGCACATCCACTTTACACAACCCTCGCTCACGTACCTCTCATCAACGTCCACAACGTCACCATTACATGCACTCACTGTCCTATCTTTGACAACCAGTCTCGCCAACTTCACACAATAAGTTTTGGTGAGTTTCTAACATTTCAAACCCAACCATCTATTTTTACACCATCCCTACCCTTCCCCGCAAGATATCCTGACAGACTATGCCCACGGAGAAGGGTGGTGACGATAGTATGCAAGCGGTTTGTGTTACCCGTTAACCGGGGCTACAATTGTTACTTTTTTCAGTTTTTAGAAAATATTTTTGTCGTGTTTTAAGATGTTTTAATAAAAATTACATATGTTATCGTGCATACTATTGGCTATATTTTGGTGGTTTGTATAATTTTTTTGAGAATCAGACCCCAAGATTTGGGGTTACTATGGTCACAGCTACAAATCATTCTAAAACTATTATGAAATGAGAAATAACTAGATGGGGTGTCTATTGACAGAAATAACATAATTTTTCAAGCATTTGGGCATGAAAAACATTTATTTAAATCTATTATAAATTTTTAAAAAAACTTAAGTAAAAATAAAACGTGTATAGTTAAAAACTAACGGAATTAAGTCTGAGTCATACAAGTTTCACAAAAAGTCACTTTTTAAACATAAATTACTTAGAAAAAACACCGTTTTAATTGAAACCAAACTGTACAGACTGAAAAAATTATTTATTTGCTACAATGATTGTAACAATCAGAATCAAAAATAAGATTTTACTGCATTAAACTCATATTTTGTAATGAAACAGCATAATTGTCTTTGAAAAAACTTAAGACTGATTCTGCCATATCATTTGCACCTGAAGAATCATCAGTTGGTTTAACGGGGTTTTCATTTGGCAAGCAATTGAGTACTTAATTTAGATTTAATGGGAAAATTCCACATTTACGGAAATCTGCCTATATTATCTTTTCTGCAGTTGGAGCAATCTTTGAAACAAGTAAATCCAGCAGGCCAGGAAACTGAGCTTTTGCTACTGAGAAGAAAGCCACGTGCGATGGCTGTCAAATATGAATGCAATTGACCGGTAAGCATTTAAAATGTATGTTATTAATTTTGCAAGCTTCCAGCACTTTAGGGGGAAAATGAGAGGACAGGTTGTCTCCGATTAAAACAAACTTATGGCCATTTTTAATTTTCCTTACATATGGAAGGACGATAAAGAGAAACCATTTCTCATAATGTTTGCTTTCGAACCACCCACTCTTTGAAGCAGCATAGAGAGTTCTAATAGGCCCACCTGTTACTCAAAGGTCGTAAACATATTCTGACTTTTACACAACAAACGGCGCTAAAATAATACCCAATGCTGTTGCAGCAAACATCACACTTGTAGATGACTTACTACTAGTCATACTCTCTCAAAGTGTTTCATTCCCCTCTTGATTAGACATTTTGCTCTGCCTGGGTCATCAGACAGACTAGTCACGTCAAAATTTATAATATTCTCGGGGGTATACCCTCAATATCTGCAGTGTTATCAAAATAATTATTAATATCATCAGGGCTAACTTGACCTCGTTTAGGGTTTATGTTAGAGACGAGTCTGGAACTGATTAGTTGCTTGTTTCTTTAAATAAAGCTACAGACCCATTCAACGCCTGGCGTGCTACCATCAGAAATTTTTTTTACTACCCATCCAAGTCTTTGTAAGTAGCTACGTACCAATGGACGGAGCTCAAAATTGGAAACAGGGAACCCACAAACAGCCATTTGTATAAATTAAGAGCATAATAATGCCTCCTCCTCATCATTTAGTGCTGTTTGCCCACAAGGTATTTTCATATCAACATATTTACTATTTCCGGAGCACCATTTTCGTAAAGCCTCCCTCGTAAATGAATACTTAGCTGCTTTAGTCCTAAGACAAATCCATTTTTTAACAGCAGCAACCAACATCTACCATTTTCTGTGGCGTGTAGTCTATGTAGGATCGGGAACTAGGTGTTCTTTTATAATTTCTCACCATTTTGTAAATAATACTACGGTATATTACCGTATCTGAAACAAAAGGCAAACAAAACAATCAAAATAATGTTATACTACTACTTTAACTTGAAAGAAAGAGATTAGATTATAGAATTTAAGGTTAGGAATGCATTTACAACCCTGACCATAGTAACCCCCAAAAATTGTAACGTTGTGCAATTTTTATAAAATTTTATTTTTAAGGAAAAAAATGTTTCTTTAAATGCTACAAATTAATGTACATACCTTTATAGTGAATAAATGAAGGACTCAAATCATTCAGCTAATATTTAACTTTCCTAAATGCAGCAATAAACAATGCTACCAACTTAATTTTATGAAAAACTTTTTTTCTTAATATTACCTTTTTTAAAAGGAAGTAAAAACCTTTTGCATTAATATGAAGGAAGATATGTCTGCAATTGAGGAAAAATAGAACAATTGTGATATTTAAAAATATATATTTTGCAAATATGCCTATATTCAATTTTAATAATTTTTTTACCAAAGTCACCCCCGTGGCCGTAGTAACCCTTGTTGACCAGCACGTAAAAACAGGAATTACATTTATTTGATTTTTAAGTGTGTAAAATATATAGTATTAAACTCAACAAACAGTTTTTCATATTAATGAAATAAATAGGTTCATTAATTTTTAAAATTAAAATTAATTAAAACTAGTAATTTTACATATTTATATCAATCTAAAATTAAATACACTTTTAAAAATTATTTTATATGTTTAATTTAAGCATAAGTTTAAGAATAATTTTTTTTTCATAATTCTCATGTAGTCATTAAAATAAATATCTAGCGTTTTAATTTTTGAATTATCATTTTAAATTATTTTTGAATATGGGTTTATAAACATATGGGTAATAATTATTGTAAAGTTGTCAAACCTGATTCTTTTCTACACACGTCGCGCTAGTCCTAGCGTAATTTAGGTAAATATATCATATTTAATCTGAAATCATCGGGCACTTAATATGTTTAGAAACATTTGATTTATTAAACTATACTACTTAAACAACTGTAAATCATTGTCAACTGGGAAAATTTTGTATTTATGAATGTGTTTTAGTTAAAATGAAGACAACGTGTTCTACTTGAATGTCTATTTAATGTGGGTGGATATTGTACAATTTCATGTATCTCCTATTTTCAGATATTTAAAATGGGCCGTTATTCACACGAGCCTGATAATGCTACAAAATCTTGTAAAGCAAGAGGATCCAATCTCCGTGTTCACTTTAAGGTAAGTTTCCTAGTGCCGTGTAGGTTTTACATTTAGTTAATATAAAAAAAATTCGAATGGTCATATGATGCATAGTTAAACTTTCGTTCATCTGAACTCTGCGATGATACATTACTTTACTGATGACCAATCATTACTTTATCAAATGTTTTTATAGCATAATCATCAATGCTCCCTAGGAATGGGAAAAACTGCACATTTAGTGGAGCAGGATAAATCTGTTACTGCTCCACCAATGGACCTGTACTTTTACACGCTCCTTTTTGTCACAGTTATTAAATTCGTACCTACTCACAGACTATTTTTTTTTAGCACCGCGTCTACTGCCCGTTCAGGCTATACAGTTGAAAACGTTTAGGAAAAAGCACCCTCGGTGAACCCAACAGGAATTGAAACTCATCTCCTTGGCATCGGCAGTCCATTCTAGTGCGAGAGTGAAGCCAGAGACCAAAGGCTGGCAACCCTTTTGCTATCATGGGCTTTATGGGTTGAAAAAAAAGTTTGGCTAATTTGAAAAAAAAAGTTCAATTTTACTTTTCCCAATTATTAATTTTTTGAACAAATTATTTGTTTGCTAAACATTTTGTAGGCTAGATCAAATCAGCCAGTCAGTAGATTGCTGACTCTTGCCTTAAATAATTATACCACCAAGTGGGTCTCTTCGATGTCAATCATCAAAGTAACAATATATTCTGAGACTACATCACATACTCTGCTTGTATTGTGTAAATAATGTTTTGTACTAAGCAACAGCTCCTTTCGTCTGTCAGGAACAGGTTGTGAATGTGACGTCAGAGGAGCAGTGACAAAGGAGCAGGTTGTAATTTCACAATCCATCATAATGTCACTTTGGATAACTGTAATGAAAACTGATAATGTAAGCTATGAATGTGATAGTAAACGACAGTAATTTAGGCCAATATTATTTATTTATTTGAGGCTCAGTACAAAGCTTATTTATTGTTTTATTCCACTTCAAAAAATTTATTCACAGCACCTTCACAAAAGGTCTAACGAACATAGCTTTAAAATGGCGACTGAAAATTTTAAACCATGTGATTGAACAAGATGGAAAGAAGTTCTTTACAATGATGCACCCACAGAGTGGATAAAATATATTTATTCAGTTAAATATTTTGAAATATAAAATTATTATTATTAGCACCGCGTCTTACTACCCATTCGGGCTATATGCAGAAATATAAAATAATTTATTAGCCTATACTGTACATTAAATAAATGACAAGTATCTTCTCTTTTCCAACTAAGTATGATGCCTGTATTTAAAGGTATGCACTATATTACACCTCATAGATAACATTCCAAAACAAAGAATAAGTTCTTTCAATTATATTTAAAATATTGTTTCGGATTGAATAAAAACAAATTCTTAAAAGTAATGAAATAGTGTGAGAAAATTTAAGTTTATGTTATTTTTAATGTAAAATATAACATGTAATTATAAAACTTAACATTCTTAACAAAACAGTGATCTTATGCAAGTGTTGGCAACCCAAAACCCACACATGATTTCTGAACTGTCATCCAGGTAAAAAACCTATCATGAACAGACTTTAGGTTAAACTCTTAGTTTTTTTAGTGAAAACAAATATTTTGCATCCATTAATATTATCATAAGCCAACTACACAGTTGAGATATTTGACAATCTGTTCATGCGCAGCGCAGTCAAGATGTGTGACAATCTGCTTCAAGTTGTTTCTTTGGAGGACATTCAAAGTTTTTTTAAAATAGAGAGATGAAAACAATAATTAATCATTTACAAAATGTAAGTCTATTAGGCCTACTTAAACGAAATGTAGTTCTTGTGGATGCTTTATGCTTATTAATAAACACGTAAATTCAACATCCAGCTGTAATTTAAGGTGTTTTTAACTGTTCTAAGAAATTTTTGGTTTGGAATTTTTTGGCAGGGTTTGTTTTGTTATAATCAGAAACTTAAAAATCTTGTGTACATTTAGGTGCCTAGAAAACATTATTTCTAATAATTTTACACTCAAAATAAAAAAAAGAATTCCACCCTCGCTTCATACTATCCCCAAATCTTGTGTTATTTATTCCATAAGACACAAAAAAGGCCCACTATTATAAGATTTTGATTGGTTGATTAATAATTAATTAAAATGTCATTAATATACACGTAGGCCTACATGATAAGTTTGAATGGAAAGAACTATTCTCAAAATTTATTAATCCATCCAAAATTATATTTTCAATTAATTTTAATGGACTTTTAAGGCATTTGTGAGACTTCACATGTGGACATTTTATAGAAAAATATGGATACAGGTACTAATAGGAGTAAATGTTCAAATTCTTCACTCTGCGTTGTAGTTGATGGTGAACAAGCACAAATTTGCCTCAAATGGATTTGCTAAAGGCATTCTAAATATCCTGAAAATGATTGTAAGTTAGGCTACACAAATTAATTTAATACACTATATTATTATTAGCACCGCCTCTTACTACCCGTTCGGGTTATACGTAAATACACTATAAATGGAAATTAGACAGTAGAGTTACAAACTTTTGACAACTATAATCACTTGCATTCTTCTAAATACATACAAAATATCTGATTCGAAGCAATAGATCCCCCTCTACCACCTAGGCATTAGGCTCATTCCAGCTTATTCACTCAAAAGAAATTAGGATTCTCCAACCACGCAAGTATAGGTTTACAAAGTTTGACACTAACATTATTCTCACTCTAACATGTGTGGGGGGAAATAAAATTTTTGGATATTTAAATGCTTTCACAAATAGCCTTATTGACATGAATACATAAAAAATGACCAAATAATGATCTTATATATGAAAAAATGACCTATCAACATTATAATTCTACATTTAATGAGGGTGACCTGGTGGTCTAGGGGTAAGGTGTCAAACTTCTATGGGGGTCCAGGGTTCAATCCGCCTGTCCTGACACAAATTTATCTCATTGTCAAACCCTTCCTTCACCTCTGACAAGACGTATATTAATCACAACTTGTGAATGTGAGGAATGCCAGGCCTCCACCGAGGTTCGGATTCCACGTTAAACTGTAGGTCCTCCATTTCATCTCACAATCACCCTACCATTACACATTAGCATAAGTGCGTATAACCCGAATGGGTAGTAAGACGCGATACTAATAATAATAATAATAATTTTAATGGATAGTGTATGTGCACACATGGTCATTGTCTATGATGCAAAAAAAAAAAGCTGACATGTCATCAAAATCCAGTCCCTGATTATTACTTTATATTTGACCTCTGTTGAGTGTTCAAATCTTAACATTTTCATTTCAGTTCTAATCGGGGAAAAAAAAAATCATAATTTTATACATTTAAACAAATATTTTATTTAATGTACTTATAGTTTGCTTAAAATAGGCCTAATCGTTTGACAATTGATATGGTTATTTAGGCTCATATAATCATCAAATTATAATCTAGTAATTTTGATGCTAAGTTGCCACGCTGACAGTTTGGAGATAGTGGTTTACTAACTTGGCGTGAATACATCAAGGTGTTTTAGTCTGCTCGCAAATTACTCTAATTATTGATCAAAGAAATATATTTCAATGGTCTTTCCCTTTAATGTGTTGATTGTAATATGTAATGTTGTCCGGCAATGTTATTTTTGTGAAAATATTTTTTTTTTAATACATTATTTTTGTACAAGACCCTATATGGGCCATTCTCTAATTGAGGACCAGATAGGAAATCCAAAAATAAAAATTTCATGAAAAGTATAATTTATTGTCAGATTATACAAAATTTATTAAAGAATTAAGTAATACCAACAAAGCTTGATTTTAGAATTTTCTTGTTGTTTTTTTTTAGTTTTAGCAAAGTGGCTACCCAAAATCCATCACTTAGCCAACACTGTTTCATATCCACATAAATATGTTATAATCTCTAAAATTCAAATAAAATATGTATTTTTACTAAAAAATATTATATATATTTAACAATGATATAAAAATATATATAATTTTCTAAATTTATTGGCATTAGTATTTTGTAAGTGAAGAATCATGCGAAATTCGTGTGTTAGTGATGTTAAATTTTCCAAAATCTAAAGATAATTAAGTTTTTCATTTCTCATTTTTTATTTATGTTTTTAATAGCTCAAATGTTAATAATATATAATATTTATTTTTCTACTCAGACTATTATTATTAGCACCACGTCTTACTACCTGTTCAGGTTATACACATACTGTTATTGAGAATAAGTGCTTTTATGGTCGTTAGTAAAGTGGCGCGGGCGTTAGCGAAGTAATGTTTGGGAAAACAGCATTTGCATTTAAACTTTCACTATACTAACGTGAGCTATGTGACTATCATTAGTTTTGTCACTTAACTGATGTTAGCAATGTGATGAAACCATTTTCGACACTAAGCAATGTTAGCGAAGTGAAAATACCATCTTCGTTTCCAAGCAACGTTAGCAAAATGATGCTTTTGGGGGACTTTTGAGTTTCATAACCATAATATAAGTATAAAGCGGCAAACAAACATTAAGGTTAGTTCCTGCCTCCATTTACATTCAACTGAACTGGTATTGGCTTAGTTATTTCAAAAACTCCAAATGGTATTAATGGCGGAGTGATTTGCAACTAACACACTCCATACCAGCGTTCTTCAACTGTTTTATAGCTGAGGTCCTGTGAAACTAGGAGATATATTTAACGGACCGGTTGATGGCTAAGACAAATAAAAACCAATGTACACCCGTATTTTATTTATTAAAAAGCCAGCTACTTTTTGAAGGCATCCATTTTATTTCTCAGTGTAAAAATATTTGTACAAGACCTCTGAAGAGAAATATTAAGTTAGTTAAGAAGGCTAAATATATCTGACAAATACGCAAGCTTAACCATCCATTCCTCATTCAACAAAGGCTCTACTAGGTCAGATTTTTGTTCTTGCAGAAAATGCTTTACTTCTTCCCTCATTTCGAAAAGGCATGTACAAGAACCCTTCCTCTCGATAACCACCTCACATCTGCTTGAAGGAGATGTTTGTTGTTTGAATCCATACTCTCACACAGTGTCGCGAACAGCCTGGAGTTCATAGCTCAACAACGAATTTCATTAATGATCTTCACTGCATCATTCATCACAGTGTTTAGTTCAGAAGAAAACTTCTTTGCAGCTAGATGCTCTCAGTGGATCATACAGTGAGTGGACAAAAACCCTGGGTACGCGACTTCATTTATTTTCGCAACTACTACTGAGTGACGTCCAGTCTAAGCCCTGCACTTGAAAGTACTCATCAAGTGCATTAAATATCTCTGAGCTAGTGGTCCATCCAGTTAAGTCAAGGCAACAAAGAAGTTCTTCCCTTAAGTCTTCATCTTCACCAAACCTCACGAAGCAAAGTAGGATAGCAGGGTTACTTATGTCGGTTGATTCATCAAGTTGATTCGCAAAACATCTATATTTATTTATTCCCTCTACAACTTGCTTTTCAATATTGGTGGCCATATCAACAATTATCCTCCGAATGGGGGTGTCCAAAAGCGGTATAGCCTCTAGTTTTTTAGAGGCTTGAGGACCCAAAATTTCTCATACAACATCAAAGATACAAGGCTTTACTAACTCCTCACCAATAGTAATTTTTCCTTTTTCTTTTTAGCTCTTTGAAGAGCAACTAAATAAGACGCTTGAAGCAGTGACTTGTCACTAGTCATCATTTTAATTTAACTTTTCAGAATGTTCATCTGGCCAAGTAATCTTTGAAAAAAGTCCAGTGGCTTATCACCAAAATCTCTATGCTTCAAATGCAAATGATGAGAAAGTTTTGAAGTTTTCATAGCATCATTTACAGAATTTCGAAGCATACTACACACAAAGGCAGTGGCGATAAGTTTGCTGCCAGGGACTACAATGAACACAAGCTTTAAATATTCCTTATCATAATGCCTAACAAAGTTTCCTTTTATCTTTTTGGTTTTTATTGCACATTCTGAAGTATCAACATATTTATTTTTCTTTGTTTCTTCTAGACTTGAAGCGCTAGTATTGGCATACTTCCGGTACCATCACTACTTTTCTTCTTAATAAATTGTCCTTGCCTCTACTAAAGAAGGTTAAAAGATTTTGCTGTTTGACTTTTTTTTCTCCATTTTGTAGGGTTTCAAATTTTACGAGAGAAATAATTCGTTTTCCCAAATAACACAACACAATATTGGAAAAAAATATGCACAAGCGTAATAAAATAAGAATTTTCGTGATGTGTCGTTGACTATAGTGCAACGTTACATTGTGGTGAGGCCTGACCTTGAACGGACAAACACCTTTTCAGTGGTGGGGGAAGCGAGCAGACACTATACTCAATGCCACTTGCAGCGTCCTGCTAGCCCCACAACAATGTAGTGCCCAAATCATGTAACGATCATGATCCGGCGAATCGGTAGTAAGTTTCTGCGGATCACCGGTTTAAGAATACTGTTCTATACTATTAACCTGAATTTTCGTACGTTGACCGAATAATATTAAATAAACTTTTAACTAATGAAATACCAAGAACTAGTAAATACAGGACAACAACATACTACAGCTAATTGGGAAAAGCGGAGAATTCTGGAAGGTTTTAGCACCAAATTCAAAATATTGTGTTTGTCCAATGTGTTACTTGCGGACAAACAAACATTGATCAAAATGTCAAAATTCATGAATAATTTACTAAAATGAATTCTTCAAACAAACATAACAGTATTATGGGAATATTTTACTGTGATTATATATGTTTTTACTCTCTTTATTTTTGTATAAAATTTCAAACTTCGAAATTCAGACGTGGGGACAGTTAGCAAGGTGATGAAAGGGTCTTTTAATAACTATTTGGTCTAATTTGTTTTAAATATTACCATATTTAAATGTTTCTATCAAGTTATATACACTTTCTACTACTAAAACAAATGTTGTTGCTTGTTTTAAAAATAACAAAATATTTATATAGCCAGGAGACATCAATTTACCTCAATTTGAGAATGACCCATATGTTTAATGTGTGCTTGTAAATAAAACAAACATTTAATAAAAGCTTATTTTATAAAGAAATTCTGTTCATAAAGTTGAAAATGAACTACGGTACGTTATTGAAAAGTCTTGTCATAAATTTATATAAACTTTAAACGTTTTGTGATATTTAGAATTTTAAAAAAGTTTTAAGGTATTGCTTCTCATGGAAGTTTTAAGTTATACCAATTAGAGCTAAATAGTTTTATCACCACACATTTAAATACGAAAAATAGTATTTGAGACTATTACATACAGTAATTTTTTGATAGATAGCCTTGCTTGGATATTGCTTTAAATATTAATTTTAGCCTAGTTTTGGTTGATGGTAAAAATTTATATCTCTATCCAATGTTGTTTCTTAGATTTTCATTAAGTTTTTAAATTTAAAACTTAATTTATTCACCTAAGGCATTTTTTATAACTTAAAATTTACAATTTATTCATTTGTAGAAATTTACAAGTGTGTGCGTGCGCAGGTGCTCACACTACATTTTTCTGTCAATTTAATTATGAGTTTTCAACAGCAATGTATATGTACTGTTAAAATTATTTTGTCACCCCTTGGCCTTGTTTTTTTTATTAATATTTACTACCATTCCTCCTGTTGTGTTCGATTCTTAAAACTCTTTTAGGTTGGTAGATTTTCTACACACACCCATATGTTACATCAATATGCCCTTGCTCCCAAATGCTACGTCAATATGCTCTTGCTTCCTAATGCTGTGTCAATATGCCCTCCCCAACTAATGCTGCATCAATATGCCCTCCCCAACTAATGCTGCATCAATATGCCCGCCCCAACTAATGCTGCATCACTATGCCCTCCCTCTCTAATAACTAATGCAACATTATGCCCTCCCTCTCTAATAACTAATGCAACATTATGCCCTCCCTCTACTAATAACTAATGCAACATTATTCCCTCCCTCTCTAATAACTAATGCAACATTATGCCCTCCCTCTCTAATAACTAATGCAACACTTACCTACCTCCCTAATACTGCATCACTATGCCCTTTTTCTAGCGATGCATCACTAAGTCCTCCCTCCTTGATGCTGAACTACATTGAAAACTTGTGTGAGAAGATACCTAATAATTTAGTGTCTGTGGCCTTGACCAGCATTGCACTTTATTGATGCAATTGTTTAATCTCATGAAATTATATTTTATCAGCCTAACTTAGGTGGAAAATATTTTCAAAATAATTTTAAAGGTGTTTTAATTTGTAGAACACTCGAGAAACTGCGATGGCCTTGAGGAGAATGGCATTGAGACGTGCTGTCAGATTTTTGAAGAATGTTGTTGATCACAAGGAATGTGTACCATTTAGACGTTTCAATGGCGGAGTTGGACGTTGTGCTCAAGTGAGTAGTGTTTTGACAAGGGTTATTTTTATTACTAATTATAAAACCAAAGTTTGAATTTAAAAACAATATTAGTTTATATAAGAATGTTTGGTGGTGTACTTAATGGATCACCTCACTTCTTAATAATAATAATAATAATAATAATAATAATAATAATAATAATAATAATAATAATGTTATTATTATTATTATTATTATTAATTAAAATGTAGGGATACTAACATCATAGTTAGAATCCGCCAATCATTGCTTAGTGTTTGTCTTCCTTGATTATAAACTGGAGTGATGAAGCTTGGGGACGTTAGTTTGCGAGAGACACATCTCTAGTATTATGAAAGTTGATTGGGTGTGCTACACTTCTAAGTTTTGTGTATCTACTAGCGTTTTGGTATGGTTAGTTCATGGGAGAAATAGGTCCACCTTAGTGGTTTCTATAACCATTTACCTTAACATCACAGTTTTATTTCATATTTTATTATGTGGTTCGAGACTGGAATTCACGAAGCAGTTACTGATTATACCGAGCACGCCAAAAGGAAGTTTGTAATTGCCATAGGCCTAGCTATATAAAGTCATGGTCAAACGTTTTGCAGTTAAAGCATCATCCCTCAAGTAATTTCTGATTCTGTAACTATTTATAATATTTAAATTATGACTCAAGTAAATGTTTCTTAAAATGTAATTTCAGACTTCTAAAATGTAAGGCAAGTCAGCAACCTTATCATTTTTTGGTCCTTAATTGTTCAACCTTACAAGTAAAAAACGCCAGACAAGATCTCAACTGAAATAAAAAAACCTAAGCCTAATGCGACTATTATAATTTTTATAATTTTAATCAAGCATTTTTAGTATACCTGTATGTAAAAAAATTATACATATTTTAAGATTAACAAAAAAAAAATTATTAAATACAAAATTCATTGCATGAATTTTAATTATTACTCACACAATAAAACATCTAAACAAATCTGAATAAATAAAAGTGAGCCAAAGTCTTGTTCATAAGAATATCAAAACCCTTTCTCAACTGGACTATCGTGTCTAGCTACCGTTTGTTTTATTACTAAACCTCTCACAATAAGTGCTGTTCTACTCCAAATAAATTAGAATCAATTCTTTCACAACATAAAAGAAAATAGATGCCTTTCCAAATAGTAGTTCTGTTTGCATAACCTGTAACACTCAGTTCTAGCTGTACTTTCTTTTGGTCCGCACAGCTGCACCCGTGGCAAAAAAAACAACCTTCCTTTTCTGCTCCATCTCTCAAGTGGGAGTAAATGTGACAGGATTAGAACTGAAGAAGAATAAAAAGCACACCATTTTCGTACTGGGCTTAATTTAAAATCTTTAGTTGATTTAACAAACTTCACTATTTATGAGTTGACTACAAGATCTAGAATATAAAATTCCATATTATAAATATAATTTAAATTTTAGAGCTACTTTGCTGTAAACCTTTTTTCACAATTATTTTTTAACATCAGTTTTTCAAACATAACCTTTTTTAATAGGCAGTATATTTCTGATCACATAAATGGTAGACTTCACTTCTGTTTTGTAATAATAAAAAGCAGTGATTTCTAAAAATAAGATTTAAACTAGGTGGTGGTTGTGTGGTCTCGCTCTCTACTCTAGCATCATAATCAATTACCCTGTCATCTTTAAAAAGTGAACTGAAAGAATTGAAAAGTTGTTGGTGTTGACACAGGTGTTAAACTGTTCCCAAAAGTTGACAATAACCTAACTATTAAGATTAATGTAATAGATGTATTGATGCAAATAAGTGTGGTGAAAGGAGTAACTTGTGCATAATTGGTTGAATGAGCTTGTAGTCATTGCTAAAATCCTGCTGCAATAGTAATAAAAATAAATAAGATATTTATATTAATTTATTTTATCAAGTTACAAAAGAGTTAAAATGAGGTTATATCTCTACTCCCCATTGTTTGTGACTAAAAGAAAACCTATTATAATTCTAAACCCAATCTAAAGCTCTGTCCAGCCAAGCGAGCTGAACCTCGTCTTGAACGTCGTTAACGTTGGTTAAATGGGTTTGTAGGAATGTTCACAGCAACTCAGTGAGTGTCTGTATCTCAACAAAACATCAAGGATGTTACAAGGCTTGGCTTAAGACTCATTGAATAGCGCTGCAAGCCGAGCCTCAAGCCGAACCACTTGCAACTTTATATTATTGTTTATTTCTAACTAACCTTTCATCACACGCACATGAAATATTTATTATTTTAGTAGTTGCCTGTTGTAAATTTTACAATACCTTAGAATTTTGTTAAGATTTTTTTATTAAATATTAACTGCAAATTCATTTTATAATAGGCCAAGGGAAATAAATAAACATTAATATAATCCTTAAAAATTAAAGAGCTAAATTAAAAACAATATTTACAGTTACATGTTGACTCATGTGTTGTAAACTGTACAAAAGTAATGAAACATTTTCTTTGAAAGTTTGTTGCACATTGAAAATAAGTTTGAAAAAGCGGAGGGATAGGTAAACAAATAATATACTGTCACCCAATGTAAATTTTACTGGTAAATACTTTCTAGCTCGCTTCAGTGACATGGTGGTCTAATGCGTCATTCTCGTGTTAGACTGGTGTGCTCAAGCTGGGGAGATTGGAGTTAGAATCCTGGTCGGGTTTATTAAGGCTGGTTTTTCCTAAATGGTTTCTCACCCTCCCACACATATGCGGGTAGATTACCTCTAAAATTCTTACTTCCTCATTCCTATTTAATTACCAAATAAGTGTAACCTGTATAGTCCACGCCACCACCAAAGCGGATCAAACCCTTGTTGTTAATGACTTAATCTGTGAATAAGGGATAAAGTGTCGAGGCTCGGTCCCTACTTTAACATGGAAAGGGGATGGGGAAATCACACTTAGTATAATGGCTCTCAAAATGTGGGCCACAGTGATGTATCAATAAATATATGCCTCAGCAGCCAGTTAAAATTTTTCCCTGTGACTTGAGTGTGTCCTCTACCGAAGCAGAATATGGCTCGCAGGAATGTCGAGGTTTGGCTCGCTAGTCTGGATGCAGCTTAAGCTAACTCTGCTGATAGCAAACAAAAGAAAAACAAACCTAATTTTTTCACATAAACACATTTCATAATATAAAATTTAGGTATTCTTATACAAAGATATCAACAAAAAATATCACAGGGGAATAATTATTAAGTATTTTGACATTGCTGACATTTCAGAACACAAAAGGTATACGATCACATGACCATAACTATATCTCTTCTAACCATAAGGTTTAATTAGAATACATCTACATATACTATTACATGCTATGAAAATCTCCTAAGAATTAATAATTTCCCTCCATCTCATCTAATATTGTAAGTTAAGGATTAAAAAGAAAATGTGCTTATAATCAAAGTGTAACACTTATTTAGATATCAAAAACCTTCCGATGGTCAACATGAACCGTTTCCAGCCTGTGGCCGGGTCTTACGTAAAATGCCTCCATTTCCCGCTCTTCCACCATTATTCCTCCTGCACTCTCTTCCACTCTCCTTCTTTCACTTGCACACTTGCTGCCATCTGTTCCTCCCATCTCTTCCTTGGTCCTCCTTGCGGTCTCTTCCCTACATAATTCATATCCATTTCAGTAAGGTGTGTTTTACATAGTTCTTAGGTTAGTAATTAGGTCACACCTAAATGTAAGATTAAGATGAAAATGGCATATAACAAGGATAGTAAGCCGCGGTGTTAAAAAAATATAAAAATATTGTTACATTATAAAAGAATCATTAAATTGAAATGGCTTCCTACCAATAATAAATAATTAAAATGCCCTACATTTTGAGATCAAATTATATGTTGAAGAGAAGTGTTTGAGAAAGCTGTTAAGAAAATATGGCCAGATATAAAGAGGCTATACCAATCAGCATTTTTCTCCAGATATTCCAGAACCCATGGCAAGATACGTATATTAGACACTTACAATTTAAAGGCGCAATAAGAATAACATAAACTATGTAAATATGGCACTTTTGTTTTTTAATCACTCAAATAAACATCATTTAGGCAATTAACTTTATTGGGGTTAAAATTGTGGCCATTTAGTTTCTAGGTTAAAATTCTCACCATTAAAGTTCGCCACCACACAGATATGGTATTTTAAGAATTTTAGTTTCATTTCTGCCAGACTAAATCACTTTTGCATTAGATGACGAGGCACTTTGAAACAGAAATCATAAAGTACTTCTCAGCACATTTGTATGATCTCATTTTAAATTTTACACTAGGTTACATTATATGGTTTCCTTCGAACTAGAATAGTATTTCCAATTAACACAATCTTCAAAATTTAAGTATTCTTTATTGAAGTCAAGATTTCACTACAAACTCTTGTGACCTTATCAGGAAAGAGTCATCGAGTTTAAACATGCAATGAGCCATCTTCATCTTTTTGATAGCTTAGTCTGACTGCCATGATAAAATCAAGAGGGTTAGTTTTTTCTTTCATTTTGTGAATGGAAAAGGAAACCTCATAATTTGTTTAGAGAATTATATAACTTATTTATTGATCTCACATTAATCTGGTGATAACACTGTTAGGTTTAAACCCCTTAAAATATTAGGCTATTTAAGTACCTCGTTGATTATATGAGTACATATTTAGTTTGTTATTTTAATATCAGCAAAAATATAAGTTTTTCCTAAGAAGGATAGTGAAAGTAGGTTACTACCCATATCGGTATTTCCCTTATCCTTACTTTTGTTAAAGAAAGGTTTAGATGTATTTTGTAAATTACTTTTATGCGTGGTTCTAAATGTGAACTTAACAGCCTTAAATCTTCTGTCAAGTGTATAGGTCTTTCGTTGTTTCACTGTTCAATGAAGCCTTGACAAAATAGCAAAAGCCAAAAAAAAAATTTAATTTTTTCTCCTTCTGAACTCTTGTGTAGTATTACTTTGTTTGGTGTTTATCTCCTGAATCCACAAATCAACATTGTTTCTACCTCCAGCAATATTGTGGCTGTGTTTTGTCAATTTTTGTTTGTAAATTTCGAAAATGACAACAAAAAATCAGATTCCATCGCACTTTTTGTATGTGGAAGTTTTTGTACTACATATAATACATGTATCTTACTAATCTATTAGTAAAATTAAATAGCTTAAATGAATATGTACTCCCCCCCCC
>CABFWB010001974.1:47826-67683 GCA_902151455.1 Timema bartmani
ATTCTGAAAATTGAAAAATGACACCTGGACACGGGAATCGAACCCGGGACCTCTGGCTTAGTACGCCAATGCTCTAACCACTGAGCTATCCAGGATTCGTCCCGTGCCCAGGGTCATTCTTCACTGATATTTTAAGGCTATTTACTCTTAATATATACACATTCCCTTACAATTATAATAATTGTACAAATGGCAATAAGCCACTACCGAGTCGCAGATGGCTGCGTTATCTGATGGCTTGTGATATTAAATAAAATCACATAATTGTAGCTGACAATTTCCGCCAAGTCCATCATAGACTCTGCCTTAAAATATGAGTGAAGAATGACCCTGGGCACGGGACGAATCCTGGATAGCTCAGTGGTTAGAGCATTGGCGTACTAAGCCAAAGGTTCCGGGTTCGATTCCCATGTCCAGGTGTCATTTTTCAGAATATTTTATAAATTTGTTTGCAGGAATAACCATTCTATTTTTCATGCAATTTTGCTTATAGCCTGAACAGGTAGTAAGACTCAATGATAACAAAATTAAAAATTAATGCAATTTATAAATTGCTGGTAATTATTATAGAGGTGTGAATTAATATTGCAAAATAATTGACAATCTACTCTGGTATATAATGAATTTAAATTGATTGAACAGGTAAAATTGAAACAAGTTTTAACAGTACAAAAGTTTGTCGGTGACTACATGAAAAAACAGCTAACTAAAACATCCCCAGAATGATCTGGAATTGTATGATTTAGATTGTAAACATAAAAAATCAAATTGAGTGTCTAATTTTTGTCAGTCCTTATGAAATTGCTTTGATTCCTACTGTGTATGCAATTACTCAACAACTACAATAATAAATACATAAATGTTGTAAAATATCCTAAAGTCAAACGAAACCATATACTTGATACTTATTGAAGAATAACAAAACATTTTGAGATTGCTGCCTGTAAATATTTATCATTTTCTTAATTTATTGTTTAGAAAAAAATACGAAAAGTTGTATTAAAGAAAAATCTATTCTTATTATCAACAATCACCCAGAAAAATGGTTTTGGCAAAAGTTGACTTTATTGAAACAAATAAGTTACAAATCAAATCAGGTGAAGTAAGCATGTAAAACAAAATTAGTCATATCTAGTGTTTATGATTTTACACAAAGCCATTTTGATAACCAAAATACTACTATAACATGTCCTCTATATCAGCATTGTAATCATTTTTGAATGGGGAAGTGCAAGACAATATTCCACTTCTAAAGACGGCGGACGTCTTCAAATGATATTGCATCTATAATGGGCTAACCAATTTAGCCCTGTACTGCCCAAAATTGCTGCACTTAATCATTGGTCAAGAACACATATATTATACCCTGATATAAATGCAAGTCTATTAATGTATAAATCTTCATGTGTTGCATACCACATCTCGAATACTTCATGGAATAAGACCGGCGCCATCAGAAGGGTTACCCTCTCTCGCCATTCTCAAAACACTGCACTTGACCGGCCCGAGCATTGACAACAACTTAAGGCAGCGCGCAGCCTGCTTGTGATGTGGAGCTTTGTTTACTTGGGCCTACATGACTGATCCCATGTAGTGGGATTGCTACCACCTTCTTTCTTTCCCATGATTCTTTGCGTTCAACCACTATAAAACTCCATGGCTCACTAGGCAAAAATACGACTACAATTATTTATCACCATCAGGTTAGTCGACACTCTCTGAAGTCCTTCCTTACTTCAACTAACTTCACGCAACCAGTGGTCACGACGATGACGCCGAGGGACCGACCTGACCGACGAAAGTAATATGAAGCCTGATTAATCTTTCAAGTCCGTAGAGAGTAGG
Source organism: Timema bartmani (assembly GCA_902151455.1). Classification (NCBI taxonomy): domain Eukaryota; kingdom Metazoa; phylum Arthropoda; class Insecta; order Phasmatodea; family Timematidae; genus Timema; species Timema bartmani. The sequence continues at coordinate 49,672 of CABFWB010001974.1, forward strand.
CGGCTCTATGGCCGGGTTCGAGTCTTGGTTTTTTTAAATATAAATTGTCGAGAGGATTAGTCTCACTCATTATAAATATTCTATGTTGTTTAGGTTAGCCTTCTATGACTTAGTTTACTTGACGTGAAGTCATTTAGTATTTCACATGTTTTCTTCTTGGTCCTTAAGACCAGCAGTTTAAATGGGGATGATTCCCACACCTTAGCCCATACAACCATTTTGTAGTCTGCAAGGCAGTTAGTCGAGAAAGGGGCTGTTCAGGTTCGAGCCCTAATGGTAATACCTAGTTGGTTTTATTTAACTTTTGTTGTTCACCAGTTTCGGTGATCAACCTGTGGGTCATTTCTGCCCTTCTGGTGCGGCTCGCAATTCTCTCACTTAGACGTATTTTTACCTTGTGGGAGCTGGGTGTCTGCCTCCTTGTTGTTTACTACTAAGGTCATGCGTTTAATGTTTCTGACAAAGACCAATCGGTTGTGCGTCAGCTCATGACAAAGCAAGGCCTAGAACACTGAATTGGAACTTAACCTGTACTATTAAATTGTATATTTTCGGCCGATCCATCTATGTCTGGAGCGGACAGCCAACAGATTGGAACTTACATAACTTAACCTGTCTAATTAGTGGGCGCTTCACGCCATACTCACGCTTAGAGTCTGTTACTTAACAATCTGTGTGGCTAATTATAATTCATTCACGATAGGTCTTTACCTGGATGACAGTTCAAAAATCATATGTTTAGGTTTTAGGTTACCAACACTTGTAAAAGAACACTGTTTTGTTATGAATGTTAAGTTTTTTAATTACATGTTATATTTTACATTTGAAATAACTTAAACTTAAGTTTTCTCACATTATTTCATTACTTTTAACAATTTCTTTTTACCCAATCCGAAACAATATTTTAAACATATATTAAAAGTACCTATTCTTTGTTTTGGAATGTTATCTATGATGTGTAATATAGTGCATGCATTAATACCTTTTAATAAAGGCATCGTATTTACTTGGTAAAGATAAAATATTTGTAATTTATTTTATATATGATTAACTATTTTATTATTAGTTTATTGTTTTTAGAAATATTTAACTGAATAAAATATAATCGTCTGCTGCGAGGATACACCATTTTAAACAACTTGTCCGCGTCATCATCAACCACATGGCTAATATTCGTTGGTCGCCATTTTAAAGCCATATTTGTTAGACCTTTTGTGAAAGTGCTCGGAATAATAATTATTTTAACTTGAATAGAAGGATAAATAAGCTTTGTGGACGACCTCAAATAAATATTAAGACTTTGTTTAATTTAAATATATTTCATAGAATTTATTACTGTGCGCGTTTATTATATTTTTAACTTTAAATTAAGTCTCTAGTTTGTTAGGTCCACGCCTTACTCTAACTTATAATAATTTATAACTAAGTTAAATTACCTTTTATTTTAATTATTGGGCTTCTGTATTAACGTAAAAAAACTTAATCCTAGATCATATTACTAATTATTTTAAGAATAACTTTGTGTATACAGATATTTTCTCTTTAGTTCGAATACATATTAGGCCTAATTTGGTTAATTTTAATCTTACTTTAATCTAACTTTAATCTAACTTTAATCTAACTTTAAACTTTTATCTTTTATCAAACTTAAATATAAGTTTAATCTAACTTTAATCTCACGAAATTTTATAAGGGGTTCTTTTTATTTGTGGATAGATTTGTGTGTGTTTTTTTGATAATGAGTTCCCAGGAGAAAAAAAGAAGAGAAGTTACAGATCACCAAGTCATTCAAAAATTTCAATTTCAAAATTCTTTGAGGCATAATATTGGCCTAAATTACTGTGGTTAACTATCACATTACTCTACATAACCATATGTTTTCATAACAGCTGTCCCAAGTGACAGTGGCAGATATCAGCTGTTGGCGTAGTGATATTTTAGGGACTATTTTTTAGTTACTTTTTGAGCTGTCATCCAAGTAAACTTAGGTCGTGAATGGCGTATAACTAGGAGCAGTCTAAGGACTGTTTCAGTATATATTGGTTTGTGTTCTGAAGATGTTCTTTGTACCTATCTCTACCTTTTGTTACATAAACTAATTTGTTAAAATGCACTCATATATTTTCCTTTCAAGTGTCTCCTATCATGTTTATTTACCTTGTTAGCAATCAGTCTCTGGTGTTAACTAGAGCAATGGTTCAAGCTGTGCCACTCTGCTCTAGTGCTCTTTCAACACTTGTAAATCTCATGGTTTGGATAAATCGGGTAGAGCTTTAGCTGTTTTTTAATATGTTGAAATGACACAAAATAAATTCCATAACAAATCTTTCTTTTCTTTTTTCCCCTCTTTTTTTATGTTTTTTTTTTTCAATGTGTCTCTTCAAATGGTTAAAGGAATATTTCCGAAAATATAAAACAATGGGTAAATGTAGAAATTTGAAGTGTAATGGTTTAAGAAGAAATAAACAGAGAAGTGGGTTTTTCTTCCTAGGCCTAACCTAACTATCCTTTCAGGTTGGCTTCCTTCACTATCATCACTATTGTACATTATTTCTACACTGTCTTATTATACATTTCCAAACCATTAGGCACTAATTATTTTATTAAGCTATTTATACTATACAGACCCTACAAATATTTGTCTTTCCATAGCTTCTTTATCTCTTTCTCCTACCCACAACTCAACAGTTTTCTTTGGTGTTGACCTTGACATTTCAATTTCTTCATGTCTGCACACTACTCTATTTGTTGATTTATTCCACCTCTTACCCCCTCCTTCAACCCAACTGCACAATTCACATAAAAATAGCAGCTAGATAGAAGGGTAAACAATCTTCCATCACTAGACATACGGCACACCACAGAAATAACCAAGCCTATATAACCAGGGCCTCTGCAAGGTAGAGAGGCAATCACCCCAGTCTCCGATATGCACTCCTCGTACCCATTTCTGTTAGTAAATCTTTTAAAAATGTAAAGATTGAATATATTATAAGGGCATTAGATCAGATTTCATCAGATTTTTTGCCAAGTTTTTAAAATATGTCTTGTAACCATTGAAAATAAAATTGTATAATGTGTTGTGTTATTAAACATCAGTGTAATTAAATCAGTAAAGTGAAAAGAGCAACCGTTGTAAACTGATGGCACTGCTATGATATGAATTTGTTCAGTTCACAGACCTCATGATGAACCTTTTCCTTCTTTCTACTATCCACTCTCTTCTAATAAATTGGCTGACAAAGTGAATCGACAGACATTTAGACTGCAAATCAATAAATATTTTGATTGTATTAATTATGATTTATCAAAGAGAATAGTGAATGACTACGTAGTAATTGGGTGAATAAAATAGTATTTATACTCAAATAGTTTTATTTAACCGTGTTATTCAATAATAAAAACTTGAAGATGTACTCCTGGGCTGGGCCTATCAACCATTGGTGTCAGGTGACAGGTATGTGCAAAGAATTAATTATGACGGAGTTAAAAACATGATTAAAAAGTTCAAAGCATAACCTTTGAATGATCTAAAAAGTGTTTTTTGGGACACACTGCACAATAAAGGTTGTGCCGCATGTTACTTTCTCCATAACAAAAACCCTCAGAACTAAAGTGTAAATACCAGATGGTATTAAGAGGGATGGGGGCTTCTTTCAAGGCTGCCTCGGGCAGACTTCACACGTGGTGGCACTATTACCTATACCTATGTGGAGCTTTGTAACAAATTTGATAATTGGTCCAACTCTATTTCAAATAAAATAGTGCAAGTATTTTGTATAAAACATTTATTTCATAATAATTACATTATCAACTAATAGCACTTCTCTAACTTAAGACCCACACATTAGTGTGAAATTTATTTAAAAATTACATTGTATGACAGCACGATTACAACAACATGAAGTAATGTGAGTTTTTGGTAACACTGCATTATTACCAACAAAATGCTACAAAATGATTATATTCACAGGCCCTACACACTCCATTAATAACGATAACACTAATGGTGATAGTTTCATAAATCAAGTATCTTCATTATACATTTTTAACATCTGATCCTGGATCTTGTCACACAATTAAATCTTTCATATATTTAATTATAAATCTTATAGATACAATATTTTACATTGGGCTCATTGTCTTTCAGTCTCCAATAAAGATATTTCAAGTTATATATATATATTTTTTATCTATGTGTATTTTTCTGTATTTACTTAAATATGTCACAATTTATTTTGCTAAAGGATTGACTGAATAGATCCATCTTCATTGTGTGTACATTGAATATTAGTTTGTAAAAATTAGCTATATCTATTTTGCAGAGAGAACACAGTTTTGCCATCTATTGTTGCAATATAACAATCAGCTTTGATTGCTCGCACAGTAAAATCTTCAGAAATAGCTTATCCCTATTTAATTAGCATAGCTCTTTGATAGATCATAATTATTAAATCTTTAACGATATAAGCTTGATATTCATTCAGCGTTCTTTGAAGAAACTTTTAAGGAAAACCTCTTTTCGCTTTTTGGGGTATTTTGTTTTATTTATTTGAAACAAGGTCTAGGAAAGGTGGATAAAAAACATATAAAAGGGAACGAACAATGGTATTTTCAATTAAAAGATGGCCACAGTTCACACTTTACATTGCTGCCACTGGACAAAGAGGTATTGGCTGCCTCTAGAAGAAAATTGATGTTACTGGAGATTGGGTGGTAACAATTGATTTTCTTCAAGAGGCAGCTATTATCTATTTGTTCAGGGGGTAAAGTGTGGCCTGTGTTCATGTTTTCATTGTAAAAGCCAGATTATCTTCGTTTCCTTGTACATGTTTTCTACCCACCTTTACTATCTATACCTTCTTCTAAATATCTATATCTTAAGAAACCTTGGTGTGAATTCTAGTGGCTTTTAAGATTTCAACCTAATGGTACAAAGGCTGGCAGAATATTAAGTGCCTTCATTAAAAACATAATTATGTTACATGATATACACTATATAAACAATATTTTTTTTATTCTTTTAAATCAGTAATTATTTGGAGATGAAATAGGTAGCCCAACCGAAAGTCGGCTGCTGCTCATTACCATACTGTAATATATTCTCTTGCATCAAAGATATGGATGAGGCCAGTTATCATCTAAATAAATTAGTACTTCTCATTCCAACAAAATAAAAGTATTGTCAAGATACTTAATGAATAGTAATTATTTTAATCTAGATAAGTAATGTAAAAAAAAATGATTTTTTATATCACATCTTTAACTTGTGAACCAATTTCAATTTGATTAGATCTTTAAATATATTAAAATACTTGATGGCAACTTAATCAAATCTAGAAATAGATGACCAAATTAGCTATCAACTTCATCAGCTAATAGATTGTCATAATAGATATCAACTCCATCAGAGCTCTACAGAGATTACAAAATAAAAATCAACTTTATGTTCTCTATAAATAGAGTGCAATATGTCAACTTTAGCAGCTCTATAAATATATTGCAATAATAGATGCCATCTTGGTGAGATCAAATCTCGAAATTTTTATATATATTTAGTAGGGTTACTGTTTGAACATGAAAATATAGAAGACAATAATTATTCAACTTGAAGAAACAAGTTTTACAATATCCATAGTATTCAATTTCTACAAAATGTTTATTATCTTTCTTTTGTGTTTTTATTCTATAATTTTATTCAGTGGGTTAAGTTTTGTTTTACATTTTATGTTAAAACAATTTTTGTATATATATTTAAAGCTTTTTCAAATCATTTGATTAAAATTAATTGTTAATGTTTATATCTAAAATTCCTGTTATTCCTATTTAACATCGCATGCAAACAACTTATGTTGGTAAGTGTATATGTACTATAAAAATTTCTCAGAAATAACTACATTAAAGTAATCAAGATTAAAAAAAAATAGCGGTACATATTTCTAAAATAAAAATGGAATGCCATGACAATAATAAAATATGTCTACAGTGATAGCTGATAGCATCACAGTACATTGGACTACATGGCTAAGGAGACGTAGAATAATGCCCCTTGTTCAATAAGACATTGTCTAGTAAGGAAGCTGCTACTGGGTTGCTTGGCGACCACCGTTGTTTGTGCCCTTGCCTGCAACATGGCATCGTTCGACAAACCGCCGTGTGGTTCGGCAGTGTCATATTGCCTCTTGGATGAAGATGTGATGGTAGCCATCAGCGATGAATAAAGCAAGTGTCAAGAAAGTGGTTCCCGGGTTGTATTTGGCAAGAATAGGCACAGTAAACCTCCACCTGATAACAAAATACAAAAATAAAGTTATTGTGAATGGATCATTATTTTTCAAAACTAGATTCGTAAGTATAGTGTGCCTTATTTGGAGTTCAATACTGATTGGCTGCACCTAGAATGTGCTTTTTACAAAAAGTGTATTTTTATCATTCACGGGTAGTTAGGCTTGGTTTATATTCATGCATTATTCATAACTAATAGCGAATAATTTATAGTGTATAGTGCGCAAGAAGTTGAAATACATTATTTTAAATGATGGCGTCTATAATCGATTTATAGTGAATAGTGAAATAGTTCACAGTGCATAAAGTTTATTTAACTTTAACTTTTCTTATATGTTATGCACGAGTTGTGAAACGATATTCTCGCGAGAAAAATCTAGCCAATAGGATTTATGGAAAACATAATTCGATATTTTTCAAATATTATTTTATAAGTTAGAAGTTGGTCGCCATATTGGGCTTTAATTATCGTTAAATAATTTTATATTGTGATTTTAACTTGAAAATGAGTGAAAATAAAAGTGACAATGAATATACGGTTGAATTTACAGAAGATGGTTTTGTGTCTGTTGCTTGGGGGAGGAACCCCACACCTCATATTAATGTAGTTTTTGTACTTGCATTGGTCACTTGGGAATTTTTATGGTTTAAAACACCAGGAGTTGGAAAATTCACTGTCCAAACCCACATAACCCCCCTCCAAAAAATACATTTCGTGCAACGCCCCTGTACTCTAGCCTCATTTCATTCAACCACTAAACCAGATTGTCCTCAAATGAAGATAAATAATTCAAACATACTATTAAATATAGAAGAATGGGTTCTATAAAATTCATTTACCCGTGATGATAAAAAGCCAGAAATGCAATTCTAGATGGTCTGCCATTAAATGCTAAATATATAAATTCAGATTAATACTATTTAGTAAACAGTACCAATATTTATCTCTCAGATTATAATACAGCTAGTAAAATTGGCGCGTTAAAGGGAACAAGGATATTATATTTGTAAGTATGTAAATTATTTTGAGGACCAATGATTGACATATCCATAGAGGGTAGTATTCTTAAAATACCACGTGCGCAAGGAGATCACCTCTCAAACAAATGACAATCGTTATGAATGTCTTATTCCCTACGTTGCATTATAAACCTTAGTAATTTTCTTATGAATTGTGCACTATACACTATGCGCTATTCACTACTACTTATGAGTTATGCATGAATATAAACTAAGCCTTATTATGAAGGACCTTGTATTGAGCATATTAGTGAAAATATTATTTTCTAGTATGAAAACACATTTTATCCTATGTTAGTTATTTGTTAACAATCAGAACACTGTAAGGGAATATCTATTATGCATTTCCTTGATAACGATGAATATCGAAAGAGGGCTGAGTCTGGCTTTTCAATTATTTATGAAAAGACTACATGAATAGGTAATTGCTCATGGACTATAGTCGCGTTTTTCAAGTGGTGTGCCATGAAAATTTGGGGAAATTTATAGTAAGTAAAGTTTACAATTACCTACTGGTCTTCCCAACCCCCCCCCCAAAAATCCTTTTTTCCAGTTAATGTTAATTTAGTTTCCTTAGTAAAATTTTAATCACCAAAGAATATTTTAATTTGAAGTATGTTATTTTCCAAAGGTTTCATTATCTTATAACATAAGGATATTTCTTAGCAAGCATGCCATGATACATAGGAATGTATCAAACTGTGTCTCCTTGGTGTAAATAATGAGAAACACTGGCTTAGACTCGGTGTTAAGGTGTCACTGACTAATCATATTTGATAGGCATTGGTTCAATCCCAAGTTAGTATGAGTTTAATACGTACCCTTTGTTTACCCTTGAAGATAGCAGTCTTAACTTACATGATGATACTATGGCACAGCTTATGAGAGATGGCCATAGTGTAGTCCAGGGGTCGGCAAACTTTATTGGGCCCCGATCGACTTTAACATTTATTGAAGGTCCTATGATCACCATTTGTTTCTCTACTCTACTTTTAATTTTTTTTTATGTCTATACATCTTGTTTTTACTCCTTAAATTCCATTTTTCCTTCGATACCTATGTCCTCGCCTTTATAGAAAATACACAAAATAAATAAAATGTACACTTTGTTTACACTTAAAGGTAGCAGTCTTACTTTGATGAGTTACACTATGACCCTATCTTATAAGATGTACCATAGTGGAATAATGCAAGGTAACGGTCTTAGCTTGACTGATTACACTATATCTTATAAGATGTACCGTAGTGGAATAATACAAGGCAAGCTTGGCTTTTCATCATGATATAGTTTTCTTACACAATCCTCTGAAAATTGCTGAGAGATCGACCGGTCGATCACAATCAACCTTTTGCTGACCCCTGGTCCGTCAAGGTAAACTGAGTGAACATATTGTGAAAGCAATACTGAGCTTTTGAAGTTCAATTTTAAGTGTAGTTCCTGTTGATTACAATTTTACTTAAGTTAACCTCTTGTGAAAAAAAGAATCAAAATTTTAATACTATGATAAAATACACTGAAAACTAATGATTATCTGACTACTTAGAAATGTATGAAAAGAGTGTGTAAACAATGTGAAATAATGTAGTGGCATTAATAGGATAGGTGAATGTAGAAAAAAATAATGTAAGGTAGACCAAGGAAGGATGGGAGGAGCAGATAACAGAAAGTATGCAAGTGAGAGAGAGAATGATGGAAGGAAAGAGGCATTTTACTAAACTCACTCGGCCACCGGCTGGAAATGATGGATGATGATGATTATGGAAGGAAGTCAACCTGAATGGATAGTGAGCCTTGATAGAAAAATAAAAAAAGAATTATCTCCTTTTATTCACACTCCCTCCACACTTCCATCTTCTGACCACTTTCAAAGTTATACACAATTTAAATTTTCGGAAATATTTATTTTTCACATTGTTTCAGTTTTACTTAGTTTGAGAAAAGAAATATTCCCAAAAATTTATAAAAATGTAAAAATTGTGAAAGTGATTAGAAGATGTAAGCGGAAAAAATGTATGCAGAAATCAAGAGAGAAGTGTATTTATTTTCTATCAACACCTAAACTACAGTCCAATTTTCATAGGAAGAGCCTGACGGTTAGCAAAGCTACTAGATCTACTTCCACATATTCAAATGTCAAGTCGTGCAATCTGCAACTGACACTTTTGATATATATCATAAATAGCCAGAGGCGGATTTACATATAGCCCAGGTCAACAAATTTCATGTGTCAAATCGCAAATTACAAAAAAAGATAACCAGAAGTTTGTCGAGCACATAGCATTAGAGTGACTAACCGAGATATCCTAATGACCTATTCAACCTCTAACCAAATTTAAAAAAATCGAATTACGAACTGCCGCTTATTATCTCCGTGTTATCGGCTATCCTGAAAACTGACATATTTTGTTGCTCCATTTTTTTCATTTATAATAAAAATTCGAATTTTCATGCATTTGAAATATGTATCAGGCTGCTTCAACCCAGGGCATCATGCAATTTAAATACACCCCTGTAGACACCTATAAAATATTAAAATGTCATCAATGCTGAACCCCAAAAAAAGTTCCTAAAAGGCTCTTCCTATGTTAAACGAACTTTAACTCTCCTTACTGTTTGGCTTTCTTTCCTTTAACTAATCTTAGGTTGATTAACATATTTTCACACTGTTTTTACTAAATACACTTTAATAAATTGTATACGTCATAAAATCTGCTATCCGCTGTTATTACTTTTACTAAAGTGCTGTTGTGACTCACCTATAAGGAGCGCAGCCACAATGAAGGTGGGAGCGGGGCAATACAAGTCTAAAAGTTGCGCTATCACTACGTTGCCAATGATACCTCCGAGACGAGCAGCAACCATTGAAATAGCAATACCGGTTGCTCTGAAAACAATACAACATTATATTATTAGTGTAGCTCTTTTAGAATACTATGCTAAGGTGTACATATTTTTAGAATCAATAGTAGAACAGATCAACGTTTCAATCTAAATCAAGAATATAGCTAACCTAAACCTTTTACTAATATAATTCATTATAATTAATAAACCAATAGGTCCAGATTCTAGAATTCAATAATTTAAAAAAAAAATTTTTAGTGATCTGTAAACATTCAGTTTTTCTGGCATATCTTGATACTTTTTCCTCTTATCCATCATTCTTTATTTATATTTGTAATGGTTGTTGGCCACAATGTAACATTAGAAATACCCTATGTCAAATAAATAAAAGGATGGTAAATTTACGCAATAAACTTAATGTGTCACTGATCAATATGATTAAGTTAAATGGAAGCTTTGATTTGTTTTAAAATTTATTACGAGTTTTAAGAAGTCTCTGTGACTAGTTACCGAAGATTTGTTGGGAAGATCTCTGTAATGAGACAGTCGAGGGCTGCATTACCACAGCTTATAACCCCGCTGAACACGGCCGATACGACGAGGTTGTGTGTAGAGTTGTACACAAAGTACATTCCCACAGCACACAAACCAGAGGTGAAGGTGCTGAACACTAAAACAAAAAGAATAAATTATTTTTATACATGTACATTGTATTTACCTTGCGAGTTAGCAACCATGTTTATTTTTATTGGGTGAGCTGCTATCTTACAAACAAAATGCAATGTATACTATATTACAAAAACAACTTTGAAAATAAATTAACTTAATTGTTACATCCTTTTGCAACCTTTGTTTATATTATAAAGAAAAACATTAATTTGTGAATTTTATCAAGATTGTTGGTAATGTATCATTTAAAGTGAAATCATCCAAAACCTTTAAGTAGGTATATAATGTTGATTTATCAATCGATGCATGATGGTGCTTGTACACACACAAACTGTTTAATTTAGTGAGACACAATACCTGAATTACTTAGGGGTAGAGTCATTGGCAATGCCGTTTTCAATCTATGGATTGTGTCTCGTCGTAATTTCTCAATAGTTTAGCCCCACATCTTACTACCTGTTCAGGTTATATGCATATATACTAATTACACTAATGTGCTAGGGATGAGAAAGGTTGAATTTAGAGAAAGCGTACCTACATTTGCATGAAGGGAAAGTAGAAAACCATTTAGGGAAGACCCCCCTTAGTACACCTGACCTGGATTCAAACTCCAATCTCCCTGTCATCGGCAGTCTAGTCTATTGCCAAGACGCTTTAGGTCATTCACTCAATTAAAACACAGCCCACATCAGTGGTCTCATGGTCTAAGGCATTATTCTCACCGTGCACTGGGCGGCAGGGTGCAGGGATATCAAGATTTGAATCCTAATCTGGTGTATTGTGTTTTTTCCTAAATGGTTTCCTACTCTTCCTCCACACAAATGTGGGTGCATTTCTTCTCAACACCACCTTCCTCATCCCTACCCCCTTAGTATAATCATGCAGCTAGTTCAAATCAGTAGTAGGACACAGTGCACAAAACAAATAATTAAAACACAATGTGCTTGAATCTAAAACTTACCCAGGAAAAACTTCCTTCCAAGCCTGTCCATGCCCAGCACTGCAATAATGTTGCTAGGAATGGCCGCTGCAACTGTGATAAGAGACTCTAAAAACACAGAACTCTCTATTTTGTCTGAACAGTCTAGGCTGTCGGCTTGACCTCCCATGTTAACTACGAAGTTTGTCACTTCACATACAGACGCTGCTTTGCCTGGATGGACGGTACTATACTTGTTGAAACGATTGAATAGCTCAGGGAACCACATCATTAAACCATAGTACCTATATCAACAAATTGTAAATTTTCAGGTAAAATACTTTAAAATATATCCTATAACCAAATATAATTAAAAAAACTTTATCGAATAATTATTTAGTTTTAACAAAACAACAAACTTATTTTATAAATTTGTGATTTTTTTTTCTGGACATATATCAGCAACTAGTTCCATGCACAATTTAAGCAGTTCTCTGTCAGAAAAAAGCTTGGAAATTGTGGCAATAATTTCAACAACTGCATAGCTGACCTTCATTACTAGCTCTGAATGTGACAAATTTTTAAATAGTGACTAATAGCCTAATAGTTTTGATTTTAGCTTAGCCACTTTATCTTTACAAAATTGTCCATGAAAACTGTTAAATTTAGATACATGTTTGGTATTATAATGTATTTTAAATGTTTAATATTAATCTCTCTAAGCACAGAAATAAACTCGTTACATTTCAAACAAAAAATCTTGTTTTTCACTTTAATTAATAAAACATTGTACAGTTAATTTGTCTTGAAATGATCTCTATTCGTCACATACTTTTCTCTTCTTACCAGAGGTTGAAGCCATTGTTATGAATTTCTTGTAAAGTTAATAAAAATAAAATTATAGAAATTTCAAATCACCAAACCATAAAATATAACAAACTTAAAGACACGTAATCACATTTATGCAAACGAAGGCAGAATAATGACTGGATTGTGAGGTGTAGGGAGAATAGAACAGAACATGTGACAGAAGAGGAAGTAAGGGGAAGGGGTGAGATGGCTGCAGGTGCTCCTCTAACCAGTTCTTACGATTCTGTAAAATTTATAGAAATCAGGGTGCATTTACGTCAGCTCTGCAATTTTAAGTATTTATTTCAATTTGAGCTGACAGGCCACACAGAACGAATTCGTGGTCCGTGGTTTGGACATGCCTGCTATAGAATATATATTTATTATCTTGTTACTTGTAGTCACCAGTGTAAAATTATTTTATATATGTACGTCCTATAAAGTGTATAGTTAACATTTTAGTTTTTAGTCATTCATTGCCATTTATTTTACTTATTTGCATATCTTTGGGTTACTAGTCTATATTGTATTTATTTTAATGTCTCTGGTTTCCAGATAAAACTTCTGCTGAGCAGCCACTATGTTTACTTAGCATATTATTTTTTCTCTGAGCAAGTCTGTTTTCTATCTTGGAAGTTTGCTTAACGTTACTCATGTGCTTATGCTGGCCATCACATAAAGATAAATGAAAAACTAAACCATATACTAACCTCAAAAGTGGGTAAAAAAAAAGTAATTTACTAGTTAACATTTCATTTTACAACTCACCCGATGTGGAAAGTGAGGTTGATTGTTATGGAAATGATAGTAAAGCGTAAAATAGGAGGAATGAAAATCTGTTTGCTGTTGTCCATGATGTCATTGAATGTGTCTCTTAGCTTCCCTGTCACCACCATTACCTCGGCTCCAATTTCCTTCTTCTCTTGTTCTTTGCCATCTATCAGAAGTTGTTTGACCTGAGAAAAGGAAATACAATCAGTAATGGGAGGATTCCACTTTAACGACATGTTAGAATTAAAATGCAAAACTGTTTGACGTTTTTAGAAATCACAATAGTACTTGAAAATAAACAGACCTAAACAAACCCTTTTGAAGTGTGTTTATTTATAGCTATTAAGTGTTTTCTATTAGGATGTTTTGAGTATGATTGATTGTGATGTTTTGCACCTCTTCTGTTTATGTTTTTGTACCAAAAGAGGTTTGATTCCCTGTTCCTTTCGCATCGCACAAATTTACTTGCCAGCCCGGCCGCGTCAGTGGAGAGTAATTGAGGGCTTTATCCCAGGCTCCTGGGTACCCGAAACCCGCTCTGGCTAAGAGGGTTCTCAGTTTTGAATCATCCCCCCAAATACCTTAGGGGACACTCAAAAGAACATCAATGCACAAATGACAATGGAATGAAATGTGAATATAATTGAATCGCTCCACAAAATTAACCAACGTTGTTTTATTGAATTTATTGTGTATGAGCCTGCCTTTTATGGTAGTAAATAAAAACATACAAATTTTCTGTTTATATATATATATATATATATATATATATAAATTTAGTCTTTATATTTTCAATCTGGGATAGTAATTTTAATGATGGTGTCGAAAAGGAAAAACTAACAACAATGAAATCTCACTCAGGCACAGTGCATTATTTCCGTCTGTCCTCCCAGTGGGTGATTCAACTCCCCTTCACCCCACACAGTAATTTATGTAGAAATCCAGGCAGAGTTTCCCCTTGGGTTTAAAAATAACTGTGTGGAGGTTATCTGCTAGATAAGATCACACGCCAGTAATTCGAGCAAAAGAGCCCGAAGGTGGCCTATGTCACAGTGTAAAGAGCTTCATTTTATGAAAATGGATATAATATATTCTACTTACCGGGTATGTCTCCCGAGGTTTGCCAGTGTTGGAGTGGTAGATATTTCTGAAGATTTCCAGTGCCAGATCGTGGTCACCTCGAGACAGAAGGAATTTTGGACTCTCAGGCAGGAAAAACAAGAGCACGGCCACCATGAAACTGGGAACGGAACATATCAGCAGGAAGATACGCCAAGAGTTGTAGATGAAGCTACCTTCCGTGAGGCCGACGTCGTGAGGTATAATGAGCCATGCCAGACCTGGACAACAAGCACTGGCATACAGCTAACAAATATAATGAACTGCAAGTATTCCGTGACTCCTCGGTTCCGTGAAGTCTTTGATTTCGAGTGGTGGATAAAATAATGTAATTTTTTTATTGAGTTTTGTCCTAGTACTTCAGAACTAATATGCTTTTAACATGGGGAGGAAAACTTGTTTGATCTACTTAATAAATGGGGCCATGATAATATTTATATTACTTATTTTGAAAGTATTAAGAAAAAAATGGGAAAAAACCACATAAAAAAGTAATCATGAAACTATTAAAACCTTTTTTCCTCAAGTTCAAAAAATGTATATTAATTTTTTACTATACAATACAACATTTAAAATAGATTTCTTATTTAGTATCCATTTTCAACCATTAATAAGTTGTTCAAGCCAGCAGTAGCTTACCTCAGAGAAACAAGTTTCACTACTTACATGAGTTCATGAGAATGTGAATTTTAATCAGATTTTGTTGGAGGGACTAAGGAATGCATATTAGCATCAATGTTAATGTGATAGTGGCTATCATTACTCTACTCAAACCTATAGTATGTGATGAGTCACTCACAAGCAACAAATAGATTTCCAAGAGTCCAGAAAGCAGCCATGAAACTGAGCATGGAACCTCGCTTAGCCTTGGGTTGGAATTCTGCGAAGTATGACCAGATGACTGGACCGCTGCCTCCGAGCCTGTTGGAATCAAACAGTCAGTTGTAGCGTACATTTTTACAGGTGCGCGGCAAAACAGAGGGTTTATGGCACCAAACACGATATTCATGGGGAACCCTGAATCTCTCTCATCCCACCTTAGTGTTGCACCACATGAAAACTAAAACATGGACACCATCGCTATTTAAGGAAAAGTCTTTCGGACCTAATGGGGAGGATAAACTGTGAGCATAGCTCCTAATCCCCCTCCATGTTGTAAATAATTTTAATAAAAGAATTAAAACATGAAATAAAGTACAACTATAACATAGAGTTAAGATCGGCAACTGGTCAATCTCGCAGAAATTTTCAATCAATTGTGTAAGAAAGCTACACTGTCATTAAAAGTCGATCTTTGAGTCTTCAAAACTCGCAAATATATCAAGTATGTTAAAATAATATTTGAGTTTGACCAAATATAAAATGAAATAGTTTAATATGAAAATGTACATTATATTTACTCTATTTTATTTCTAGAAGGGTGGAGAGCATTTATTTTAAGGAATATTATAAGATGTATAGACAGAAAAAAAATCAACAGTATAGTAGAGAAATTATGTATGATCACGGTACCTTTGATACGGTTGTAAGCTGATCAGGGCCCTAAAAGTTGCCGACTCCTGGCATTAAAGATGTGTCTCATGCGTAGGCTAAATTTTAATACCAGGCTTACAACTTGATATTCAAAAGGAACACCACCACAGAGGCACACACAGAAATTCTTCTTAGGGGGGGTCCAGAGTAAAGAAGTTACAGGTCAATAGTCAATCCAATCCATTACTTGAACAGACTCATACTTTGTACAAATTACAAATTACTTAATGAGTCTATATATATACACAGACTGGATTGAGACATTGGGTTATTTTCAACCAGCAATGATTTAACATTGATAAATCATTGCTTTTTATTTAATATTTTATTTATAGGCTACTTCTTGTTCGCCAGGGGAGGGTCCGGACCCTCGCCTCTGCACCACCATACACATTTAAAAAAAGGTACAGTAGCTTCAATACATTATATGACCCCTCCCCACAAAGTAAATTTCTGGTTGCGCTATTGATATTAAAGGTGGGAGGTCATTGCTTGAAGCAAAATGATCTTCGATATGGCCTAAGTTGCTGTGTGTTTGTTAAATTAAAGAGAGAGAGTGCAAGTGGAGTATCAAATAATGTCACAAAAGTGTCTCAAAGCTTCCTATCATGTTAGGAAGTAATTAAGTTACATTTTAGAGACTAGTGATTTATTGAAATTTGAAATACTAAGGTAGCAAAACTGAATTAAGGTGGATTTCCAAATTTAAAAAATAAAACATGGACATATTTTATTTATATTTTTTCTATGGCATGTATAATGTGAAGAGTAAATATTTAGATTACTATATGGCTTTACATGCCCCTAAATTATTTATCTTATCCCCGAAATAATTTTTCTATTCCCCTCTCCAACAGAATGGGTGTATATTTCATTTTAAAATTATCCTTCTCACTCGGACACATTAAATTACTTATGAATAGAAAAAAACCTGATCCTACCGAAAGTATACAGCCAAACAGGTAAAACCTTTTAGTTAACAGGTAACTTCAGCCAAGATTATTGAACTTGTTAAGGAATGAAAGTGTTGAATCTAGTTGTTAACACTATTATCACTTGTGTGACCAGGGTGTAAAGAACAGCCGTTTATGGGTTAGTGGGTCCTATTAGAACCTTTTAACTTTAGAAAATAGAAAGTAAAGGTTTGTTTGGTGAACTATCTTGAAATAAAGTTTAGCAAAGCTGTAAATGATATGTCTACACTCATGTTGCATGCTGCATCTGATCAGATTTATTGGGCTACTATAAAACTAGTTGAAAAAAATTGTTGCTAAACATAGATCCATATTTAGTGTATGCATGGTATGTTTTTTATGGGAAAAATTGTGTGTGTTTGTGAGAGAGAGAGAGAGAGAGAGAGAAAGAAAGAGAGATGGAAGGTGGCAATGAAGGAGTGAAGTCAGCAGTCAGATATCAAGTGACAGCGAAACAATTTTTTATATATATATTAAATTCCTCCTTTTGAAGTACTTTAAAAAAAACTCAATTGTTATTTTAGGTGTATTATAGTGATAAAGAGTCCACTAAGCGATTAGGATAGACAATAAGAAGAGATAAAAATATACTTTAAGGGAGGGGCTTTAACCCTCAAACATTCCTCCCACTTAGTATGACCCTGCTTACTTTTATAGAACAATAAACAATGTTAGAAAATATAATTACCAGTCCAAATCAAACATAATTCTTACTAATGACCTGGAGAGTCTTTTATTTTTTTAAAGTAAGTGTACTGGTGTAATACCCCACATTGAGCATTATTTTTATCTGTTTGTCATACCTTAACATTAAAACAAATTGTAGTCCGGCACTACTTACGCAGCTCCATTAAGAAATCTGAAGAACATGAAAAGCTCATAGGTCTGACTGAAGCTAGAAGCAACGATGCAAAGTGCGTTCATAATAGAAATTGCGATGAGAACTTTCTTCCTTCCAAGAGAGTCAGCCACAGAGCCCCACAAGTATGCGCCAGCCATCATGCCTGCCAACATCAAACAATACAGATATA
>CABFWB010001974.1:67951-88699 GCA_902151455.1 Timema bartmani
ATAATAATAATAATAATAATAATAATAATAATAATAATAATAATAATAATAATAATAATAATGATAATGATAATGATAATGATAATGATAATGATAATGATAATGATAATGATAATGATAATAATAATAAAAAATCAATGTTTCTGATAAAGAGCTGTGTTTAACGATACTTCATTTAAATATTGTTTATTTAAAAGGTGGTTCACTATTTTAAAATATGGTTCAATCTAAACTGCAAGATGTACGTATATAGAATTTAAAACTTTTTTATTACAAGTTGAATAGTTTTAAAAATACCACAAAGAGGTAATATTAGCTCATTTTCAACCAAATTTTACGTGAAATGTTGGGGTTCTGAGACCAAAATAAATGTTTAGAAACATGGATATAGCCTTGTTTTATTGGTTTTGAAGATTCAGAACTGCTATTCCTATAAAAACCATAGTATGAAGATATGTGAGGATATTCCCAACTAACCGGGGAATCACACACATGACTACATTTGAACCAGAAATCACACCAAAGTGCAGTTATTTGAATTATTATCTTAGTAACAGCAAAATTTTGATTGGTGAAATAAATTGCTTTTTCATTGTAAACTTTTTTTTAGCACCGCATCTTACTACCCGTTTCAGTTGTACGCCTGTAAATATTATTTTTCAGTTTTGTTGCATATGTTTAAATGTAGAAAACCCGCTTCACTGATGTAAATTTCACTCACTTCAAATTAAGACTACATAAAAGTGCTCCTCGATGGAACAGGTAGTTCAAAGGGTCATTCATGAGAAGAGACAGTTTCCTTAAGTTACTAACCTGGATTTTAATACACACCTTGTAGAGATGCTTAGAAGAGGTTGAGTAGTGGACTCGTTTTAACATTCTTTGTATAATTCCAACCAGTAAAATATGTCAAATTAATATTAGTACACGCGACGAAAAAATATTGATCATAATCAGACAAATCATTCAACCACAAAGCATAATAATAAATTGTGATTGTTTACATATTACATCTTGATGGGAGCCCTGCCAGAGTGGTGAGATTCATTGCTAATGTCCAGAAACCCCACGTTATTTAAAATATAGTTTTTTTATTTTAAAATATGTAACACACCATAATCAAGGTAAAAAGTATTAACATGTATCTTAAAACGCTTACAATTTTAATTTTTATAATATAAACAAATATAAAAAGGTGAAGTTAGCTAATTTTTAAAGACATTTCACTAGAAATGAGCACAATTCCAAGATTGAAGTAAATGGTTAGACACATAGTTCTAGCCTGCCATAAAAAAAATCATTTTCAAACAGGGTCACAATAATGCATTCAAGGATTGTTTTAGTGATTTTGAAGCTTCAGAACTGTCATTCTAACCAGAAATACCTCAGTGTAAAGATACATCCATATCAAAACATTTGTTGGCCCAAAATAAATAAAATATTATCCAGTACAAACATAGAGTTTAATTTTCTTCACATGTTGATATCAACAGTTGTTGAATATCTGTCATGAGCATGGTGGCATTATCTAACAAACTTTTTAAATTAAGGAAAAAAGTTGTCATTAAATTCCTGATCATCCTTGACAGATATTTAAAAAAAATGTAGAGGCACCATGTGAAGAAAATTAAATCATATGTTTGTACTGGAGCAATATTTTATTTATTTTGGCCAAAAAAATGTTTTGCCATAACTGCAAAAACACTGTTTTTTTCTCACGTCCCCTTCTATTCCCCCTTAAGGGGGAATCTTAGAGAACGTGAGTTAAAGCCCATAATGTTTTTCAGTTTCTTTAACAAAACATTTTTTTGGACACAATAATTAAAATAGGCATTCAGTAGTTACTTTATTAGCTTAATTTTATACATATGGTATTAACAACCATTATTTAATATTTGTCACGGGCAACCTATTATTTAATATTTGTCACGGGCAACCTATTATTTAATATTTGTCACGGGCAACCTATTATTTGATGAGAAGTTGGTTTTCTTTTCATCTCATAAGTCTATCAGTGAATTCCATTATGTTCATGAAAAATATTTAGGGCTGTGCAAGTACCTATTAGGCCTTTGCCACTCCGAGTCGAGTTTCAATCAAAATGAGCTTCTCTCAAGTTCAAATAATAAAGAGCAATATTTGTACAAGAAATATTTCAAGTTGAATTTCGCTAATAAATCCATGCATAAACCATAGATAAGTAAAACATAATTTTCTTTTGGATTACATTTTTTTCGTGAACAAATTTATAATCAGATAAACTTGAGGTTTCAAATAAATTTAATATAACTGTATTTTTTTTTTAGCTAGCCAAAAGTAAATATTAAGGAATTCTATTTGCTATGAAATTAGATCTTTAAACTAAGAAAACTAACCTTAACTAAACCAAGAATTTTCGAGAAAAAGATCGAAAATTTCAAGTACTCAAATTTTTAGAGTCTTGTAAAAAATCTTAGTAGAGTTTGAGCGGCTACTAAAACTCGGCTCAAACTAGAGTTTTCGAGTACTCGAATAACTAAAGATATTAAAGGACTGTTGATGTGTGTATAAAAAAAAGTTTTATAAAAACTGCACAACTAGCCTGCTGACAACTCTCATCTACTTTCTTCCATCCCAGAGTGCAGCTTTACAGACTTTTCAAAGTCCCAGATTATTTATGAAGGGGTTTGATATTTTATTATGTTGTTTTCATTAAAATATAGTCGAAAGTTCTGACCAGTTAAAAAGTTTTAAGTTTAAAGTTTTTTTTAATGTTTAATTATTTACATAAAACCCTATAAAACAATCCCGCATTATTTTAAAATGTTCTGTTATAAACCTATCAAAACACGATTTTATTAATTAATAGAGGAAGTCTAGATCTAGTTAATATCAAAAGTTAAAAAAAATTTGCGTAAAGCGTCGTAGATTTTTTTTTAATTTTAAAATCAAAATTATAACTTTTTAACTGGTAGGAAACATGCAGATAATTTTCTCCTACATTTTGCTGAAAACTTTAAAATATCAAACAATTTCTTAACTAATGCGGTATTTATAAACGAACTCAACGCGTATTATTGCTCTATCATGAAGCACCCTTTATACGTTAAAACTCTGAACTGTTCTATGGTGAAGCCAGCTCTAGAGAATATAGTTGTGTTGTTTGTTTACCAATGAAGATGATGCTGTTGAGCCAGCCCTTGGTTTGTGTGTTGAGGTGAAGATCGCACTGGGCGGAAGGGAGGATGAAAGACATGGAGATGACGTCCATTTCTTCACTGGTCGACACGAACCCGCACACGAACAGCAGGATGTAATGGAACTTACCGTAACCTGGTGGGAGAAAACGATAATAAGAGTAAACAAGGGCTCCGAAACCAGGGGGCAGGAGAGGGTGTTCAAGCACCCTCTGGTTTTATTTTGGAGGAACTGGAATTATCTTAAGACCCCTCTGCCCCCCCGCCACCCAAGTAATGCTTATGTATATATTCTAAACCGATGTTTAAACAAATGTTTAACTAATTGACACCCGTTTCAGTGGCCCAATGGTCTAAGGCTTCACTCTCTTTTTAGATTGTCCTGCTGATAACGGGGAGATCGAATTTCGAATCCCGGTCGGGTCTACTAAGAGTGGTTTTCCTAAATGGTTTCCCACTTTCCTTCCACGCAAATGCGAGTATATTACCTCTAAAATGCTTCTTTCCTCATCCCAATACCAGTAGATCAGTGGTTCTAAACCTTTTTGAGCTGACGCCCACCTTGTTAGATCAACAAATTCCGCCCCTCCTTCCCCTCCAACTTTTTTTTATCAAATGCCCACGCCCATACTTCCCAATATTCTTTGAGACAATTATAAAAAAATATTTAAAAAAATCTTGTTTTCTAATCACTTCTCTATACAAAAACCAATGTATCACTGACAGCTTAACGGTACAAATAAATTGACTAAAAATGAATGTGATTGGCAGAATTTTGTTTTTACGAGTTCTTGAATATTGGATATTACAACTGGTAGGTAGTGTTGCCAATATCTCAAGAAAAAATTATCCTAATTTGGAAAATAAATTGAAAAATATAATGTCTTCAATTCTTAGCTGATTTTAACATGATTTCACAATTTTTCCACGCCCCCTCGGAAAGTGCTTTACGCCTCCCCAGGTTGAGAACCACTGCAGTAGATAAACTATCGTAGATTCGTATAATCTCTACAGGTATAATCTCTATAGTCAGTAGATACATTTAATTTAATTTTCTACGCATAGTATTCTCAACATTTCTTGAATATCCAACATGAGCATCGCTGAATTTGAACAGGATTTTTTATTTTTCTTCAAAATGTTTTTTCATCAAATGTCATTATGCCCTTGACAGATATTCAAGAACTGTTTGGATTATAATATGTAACAAATTAAATTATATGTATCTGCTGGAACAATACTATATATTTTATTATTTTTATAGAACTGTTTCTTAGTTCCCGTTAGGGCTTTACGCTAATGTGTTTGGGATGAGGAAGGTTAATTTTAGAGGAATTACACATGCATTTGCGTAGAAAGGAAAACCCCCCCTCAATACACCTGAACTTGGGTTAGAAACCTGATAGGCCTATTCCCGTCATCGGCAGTCAAGTCTATTGCAAAAGCTACGCCTTATACCAAATGACCACTGAAACTGGTAATATTTTATTTATTATTGCCAAAAAAAGTTTTTTTGTTATAAAATCTGCAAAAATATAAATCTTAGCTTGCGTTCCCTTCCATCCCAAATTAGTTTTAAAATGACACTGCAGTGCAAAAAGTATGAGAAACCTTCCGCCAGCTCTTTTTTTTTTTTACAGCAGAGTTTACGTGACTCACACAATAATAATAATTATCCTCACTCAAGAGAATTTAGTTTCGGTCTAACTGTTAACGCCTGTTTTCTTCCATTGGGACCGATCTCGTTGAATCCAGAAACGGCTCTCACTTGTTTCCAACTATTTTGTTTCCCTCGACCGTAATTGTCATTATTAATAGAGTTCACGACCAGATGGTCCTTTTGATGATGCACAGATAATAGATTTGTTTGTCGCTGACTATAAAAATAACATCTGCGCGAATACGTCTCATTCTCTAGTCGAGTGATTGTACAAATAAGTTTTTTTTTGCTTCACATCTTACTACCCATCTAGGCTATATGCATTTGTACTCATACTTTTATCATATAGAGAAAGTATTGTAATTGTGAAAATTTTCCTCTTCGAAATTTTGGATCTTGACGTTTTATTTATCTCTCAACCACCCCAAAATGGATTCTACTTTGTATATTCTCATGCAGTCTGTATATATATATATATATCCGTCTGTAGGTTTGTCTGTACCTGGACTACATCAATATGGTTTGATATATTTAGTTCAAACTTTATATTTAGATGTTTTATGGACGTTTCTCAGAGTCAAGTCGTTATTTTGATTATAACCCTAAAATTAAGAGTAGTTTACTAATGACTTATTTTTTAGTTTGAAATATTTCAAAAATGGATAACTGAGGATTGTTTTGCGTGATAAATAACACTGTATATTTGTTTTTCAGACAAAAATGTAACTAAAGTTAGCACAAAATGACTGATTTCAAAGAATTTGAGATTAAAAAAAAATCTCTTTAACAATTTTGTTTAAAATTAGTGTCCGAGTAGCGTTTTATTTTACAAATAATATATTGTATGTTCATTTTTCTAAAATAAAAAGCATTTGAATGGTAGTTTACTTATTATTGATTCTTGAGATTTAAAAAAAAAATGCTATTTGTTCAAAATTTATATTTAAAAAGTGTTTCACATGATTATTAAAATAATATATTTTTCTGAAGAAAACATATTTAAGGGTAGATTATTGAAAACCTAATCTTGAAAATTTTGCTACAAACAATAATACACTGTATGAGAAAGTATTTACAAATTGTGTCGTAATGTTCATTTACACAATGAGGTAAGGATCGATAAGATAAAGAGGAAGTGTATCTGCATTTTCATGGAAGGAGAGTGGAAATCCATTTAAGAAAACATTTCAATGCAAATTACTTATTTCGATATACCTTGGGCCGTCACCGGAAAACCAGACAAGACGAGATTGTAGCGTTTGTACAGAAATTAAGTTTTGTATTAACCTTGGTCTGGGGGGTGTAATAACTGAGGTTCTCTTCAGGATATGTCCATCCACCTCCGAGAGACTTTGGTTCAAATCCTGGTGGGAACCTGACACTTAGTTCTCTACGGGTATGATTGATTTGAAGCTCACCACGACCCACATCAATGGGTGCACGGATTAAATGTCAAGATTGTCTATCCTGGTTTTCTGATGACTGGGATATCGCTGTTTGAATCCCGGACGGGTGTAATGAGAGTGTTTTTCCATAATTTGCTTCCCCACCCTATCTACACTTAAATGCGGATACATTTCCTCTAAATTCTACTTTGCTCATCCCTGTCCCATTACTGCAAATATGCGTATAGCCTGTAAACTTAGTAAGACGTGAAGCACGGGGAATAAAACGTGTAATGGATGTTAGACAAAAAAAACTCATTTATAAAGTGTAGAGTCAATTGTGTCAGTCAAACTCCAATCAACTAAATCTTTATGCACAGTCTAGAGAAAAATTATAACAATTGAAGGAGGTTTTCAGCACATCGGCAGGGTTGGTTGTTCCCCGGCTAAAAACGTCAAAACCAGAATCATTACTAAGCTAGTTTATTAATTTCTATCCACCTTCAATAAGGTAAGCACTCTGGCGCATTTGACCACCAGTTCAAGATTTCCAAAATTTCCCTGTCCAGATCAAACTGTACCTGTTTATTGCCCCCGCTTTTAAAAATCTTGAATCCAAAATATAACTGTTTGCGTTTTCATCTCATGGCAAGGCCGTAGTCAGGGGGGTGGGGATGGGGGGTTCGGAGCTCAAACTCCCCCCCCCCGCCCCCCCGAAATTTTATGAACAAAATATATATGGCTTTATTTATGGTTCAAACAATATCAAAATTAAGGTACAAGTACAAATTAATGGGCTGTTTTACCATAAAAAGCACTTCAGAGGGCTTCCAGAGGTGTTCATTATTTAGAATTGTTCCTATTTTTCGGCGGTTAGGGGGTTATGTTGCCATAAAAAAACACTTCAGATCTTCTAGAGGTGTTTAATATTTAGAAATTTTCCCAGCCCTCGGCAGTTTGGGTGTTATGGTGCCATAAAAAGACACTTCAGATAGCTTCTAGAGGTGTTTAATATTTATAATTTTTCCTTAACTTCAACAGCTATGCTATTATAAAAAAATTTTTTAGAGAGCATCTAGAGGTGTTTAAATATATAGATTTCTCCTAGCCTCCAGCAGTTAGGGATCATGTTACGATAAAAAAAACACTTTAAAGAGCTTCTAGAGTTGTTTAAATATATAGTATTTTCCTATAGCCTCCGACATTTAGGGGGTTATGGTACCATAAAAAAGCACTTAAGAGAGCGTCTAGATCTGTTTAATAATTAGAATTTGTCCTAGCCTCTGATAGTTAGGGGGTAGTGTCATCATAAAAAACACTTCAGATAGCTTATAGAACTGTTTTTTTATTTAGAATTTTTTCTAGCCTCCATCAATTGGCGGATGGGCCCACCAAACCCCCCCTGAAATTATTGGCTGGCTACGGCCTTGTCTCATGGTATGATAAAAGCTTAGTAATATCCTATGGATCTGACACCTTAGTTCAGTTGGTAGCACGTCTTCCTATTGAACTTAAAGAGTCTCGGGCTTGATTCCCAGCATGGACGAAAAAGACTGGTGAAATTGAGGATTCCCCTTTCACAATGATGAATCGACGGCTGGTAGATTGGGTATTGCGTCTGTTCTAATATTATGTTGGTTTGTAGGTAATATGCTGATATAATTAGTGGATGTATACAACTTCTTCGCATTTTTCTTTCCTCGAAGGACAATCTGTTCGCAACTCAGGAATACCGTTTTGACTTTTCTGCGAGCTTTTGAACCTCTATGTTTACTCCCACCTCTGTCATCAACTTCTCCGGCAATGCCTCCAGCCAATAGGAATGAAGGGGTGGGACTGCAACTTCTTCAAACATTTCTGTTGTAACTCGGGAATATCGTTTTGACAGTTCTTCGAGTTTTCCCCACCAAATTAAGGTTTTTTACCCTTGGAGTACTTGTCCATTCAATAGGAATAAAGGAGGGGAAAATTAAACTTGTCGGAGTATCTCTTACTCTTTCACTAAACCTCCCCGAGCGCTATAGGCCCAGCCCTTAGTAAAAGCTGGAAATTGTCTACTGTTGACCAATACAAGTACAGATGTGTGGGTAATTTATTTAAATATATATTTCAATATAACTTCTTACTGTATGGATGAAATGGAAATAGCGTTAAATTAATACACACACAACGGGGAGAGGGCGGAGTGGCTGTTTAAAACTGTATTATAAAACCAATGTGCAAAACGTCTTACAAAAACAAAATCTTCAAAAATGTTGAGTAATTTTCAATTATAAAATGTGACTTAACTCCATTATATCAAATCCATGTTTTATAATATTTTAATAATTTTATGTAGATTAAGATTTATGCTTAAAATTATTTAATTAAGTTATCTACAGACATTTTCCAAAAGCTATCAATAGCGCCAACATAATTTTTAATTACTTTATTCTTTCTTTGAAGGTATGCTTATGATGACAGTATTGCACACCCAGGCTTAGTTCCCTTAGGTGTGTAAGCCTACTCTTGCCAGTGTACTGTACTTCAATAAAATTAACTCAACTGCTCAAATTTCTCTTGAAGCATATTGATGTTTATATTTTCTTAAAGTTCAGGCTGAGAGCTATAAAGTGTTGATTCTATTGAACGTCATCTAAATGCTAAAAAAACGTAAAAGATATTTGCCCTGTGAAGTTGTCCATTGGTTAAATGTATGTACTTCTTAAACACATTATTAGATCGCAAATCAAAATTAATTGCCCCTAATATTATTGTATTCAAGTCACAATTTATTACTGGTCTCCCAGCCATTTAATTAATATAAAAACATAAACAAATGAACATTTTATATTATAGTATTTAGGAGATCTTATATCAAACAGATTGCATATACATTTTATTTACGACTAATCATTTAAGAATATTTTTATTTTTTAACTTTATTTTATTTTATCTCTTAGTTTATAGAAACTTCGTCAAGCTGGAAATTATTTCCATAAAATTTGGAGTTGATTGAGATATAAATTTTGGGTCAAAAATTCGTTTTCTTTGAATTTAATTTATAATTTTTGGCCAGTCGGATCTCAAAATATTTCTCTTCTCGTCAAGCTAAAATGTATCTATAAAAATTGTTTGGCAACATAATTGTACGCATATTGCTTTCCTGTGTAAAAGTTTTTCTGTACACAAACCGTAGTTCTATATATAAAAAAAGTATCAACGTCCTTATTATGGTTGAAAAATTAAAATAATATATTCGAAATAATTTATTTTTAGTCTTCATACTTAACAAAATTAATTAAAACACCCTAATTTGTTGTTTAATTTGATGGTAATTTACCAGGTTTTTTGCACCATCTATTTGAATAAGTTACTATTACTGTCTTAAATAATATTAATGTATATTCTTTAGCAGTGGCGGATCCAAGGTGGGGTGATTACCATCCCTTTCAAACGAGTAAAAATGTTGAAAACCATGACAATATATATTTTATTAGTTTAAATATTAACTATAAGTGTCCAGCGTAGCGAGGTTAAAATTAGGTGGTATAATAAAATTTCCTTCTTTATTTAGGGTAGAAATTTATCTTTGGTGATACATTTTTATAGAAAACGAATCACTACTTTACTCTGCAGAATACACTTGAGAATAGCCCTGACCAGTTTTAAGGTGCGATGCACAAACAAAACACACACAAAAAAAGCGTTTAATGTTAGATTATTAGATAAATTCTTAACAGTACCATTCGGTTTTCAGTTGTCAGTCTCACAATATATGTGAAGTAAAAAGAATTTCCTTGAGTGCATACCCTCAGTTATATCTAAGTGCATATACCAAATTAATAATTCTAAATCTAGTGATTTATTAGCTACCCCATCGGTGGCTACCTGGTCTAAGGCATGATTCTCACAAAATATATAAAAGCAGAATGAACTACCCATGTGGACATCCTTAAGTTTCCCTAAGTACAAATGCCAAGTTTCAACTTCCTATGTTACTTGGTTTTAGAATTATCCACATCGTAGTCACGTGGTTTAAGGCATTAAGCTGCCAAATATTTATTTTTTTAAACCAAGGTGCACATTCTCAGGTTATCTTAAATAAGTATGTTACGTTTCAACTCTCTTATAGTTCATTGTTTTGTATTTAATGGTCAAGCATTCTAAGGTGACAGACTCTTAATCTGTGGCATGGTATGGTTTGTTTCCAGGGCATGCAGAAACTCTTTGAACCGAACCTATGAATGGCCTACAGCATTCAGTAGAACAGTCATTAGTTGGGTATCGATTAAAGCCCATTTACATTTAATAAAGTCCAATTTACATAAAAGGAGCATTTTTGCAGTCAGCGTGGATAATATTTTATTATAATATTAGTGTTATTTTATAGATATTGACCATAAGTGACAGCACTGGTCACATGGAGAAAGCAGCGTGGGTTGGAAAAATTACAGCTTCTGCTTGAATAAGCTCTTATTACTCTGGAAACACTTAACGACACGCCCCAGTTCTGAATAGCCTATATGTAAAGAGATAAAAAAAAATATACTAAGAACAAAACCTAGAAGAACTGTCAAAACGAGCTCCCCAAATTACGAACTGATTGCTTTTATTTTATAACTGAAACGTTCAAAGAAGTTGCGGCCCCCCTCCACCATTCCTATTGGCTTGAGGCATTTCCAGAAAAGTTGAAGATACGAGAGATGGGAGTAAACATAAAGGTCCAAAAGCCCGAACTCTGTCCCTGAGCTACGAACAGATTGTCCTTCAAAGAAAGAAAATTACGGTCCCTCATAAATTCATAATGGATCAGTGAACCGGCCTCGTGTTATAGTGGTCACAGGCTCTGACTGCTAGCTTAGAGGTCTCGGGTTCGGTTCCAAACTGGTACCGTGGAATCTTTCTCGAAAGGGAAATAATTCCCATGATCACCAAAGTTTTGTCAGTTTTAAGATCTTCAATGTCTCCACTTCGTCATATTCATTTGCAACATCCCTTCAACTCATAGGGACATGGAAAGAGCACCCACGGAAAGGATGTACGATTAGTACACTCGGGCGCCTTCTGGGCAACGGTACATTAGTACTGACTAATCATTCCGCAAACTGAGCTACAGATTGATATAGTCCAGCCACGCCATTATTATTATTATTATTATTAGTCAGTCCAGAAAACACCCAAAATTAAATAAAAACATATGTTCCCTATATGATGATCTCTATCACAAAACAAAATCGTGACGTCAGACACCGATGTAATGTAAGTACGTTCGCCTGAACCGATCCAAGCCGAGTGGGTTCAATCCAGTGAGCACCCTTTCCTTAACATGAGCGTGTCCCTTGTCTAAAACGTGAGATCTTTAAAACTTATAGCCAATTATTTAAAATAATGTCCTTGAATCGTTTTGACTAACATATCAAATTCTCGCCTTACTTGACTTTCAAAACATGCAATACCACCTACATTTAAATTTTAACCATCATTCGAAAAAAATAAATGGTACGGCGCACCGCACAGACTTTCTCTCTCTTTCTATAAACTCGTAAGATTTCTGAATGGAATAATGTATATTATATCATCACCACTCCACATAAGAACACGCATAAAATAATATACAATGATATAGAATCAATGAGAAAAGAGGCGCATCTTTGTCCACCTTAGAACATTTCAAACAGTTTAATGTCTTCCACAAGGGTCAACACTTCATATTAAAATTTCGATTCTGGTTAAAGTTTTAACATTTTATAAGGTGTTGCAGATCTTCAAGTCATCGCATTGATATTTAATTATTCATTTATACATTTTGACCAATAAAAAATGTAAATATTGACTATTGAGTCTAAAATGGAGATAGATCATTGCTATGCAAACATTTCTCCTAAGAGCTTTAAGGAAAAATAACATACTTTTTTAGATACTTATATTTAATTACTCTATGGCATTGGAGAATTATTGCGTTAAGACTTAAGTAGTATATGTTTACAACTAAAGCTCACAAAATTGTATTAATATATTTGCAAATATCTCAGAAACTGTTGCTTTTATAAAAATATATGTCAAATAAAAGTTTTTTATTTCTAATAGTCCTACAATTTTGCAATGATAAGTTGTTTAGTTTCTCAAATAGTTGTGGAGATACGGAAATTAACGCTTCTGTAAAGTACCCTAAAAATCATTTTCATAGGAAAATGAAAATAGCCAGTTTATTTATAATCTTAATCAACGCCTAGATACGAATTTTAATCAAAATCGTTTGAGCAGATTTTGAGAAAACCAAATTTTTCTCTTTTCGCCCTTCAGTAAACTACCCTTAATTTTAAGTTTTTATAGACACACAGACAGACGGCATTGCAAAGACTATTTTTTAGGGTTCGGGGGGTCATGAGACGTCGACATCCATCAACATTTCAGGTTAGTTTTTTTTTACGGTCGCAATACTTAAACTTTAATGTCCAAAAAGTTAAAAAAATTCATATAATTGCGTATAGATTGAAAGTTATTGATTTTATAAAAATATGTTTCGGATAAAATATCTGTATTATAAATATATATACATATTTGTAATGCTAAGTAATTTCATATCTCAAATAGTTTCGGAGCTATTATAAAAAATGTTAATTTACGCATCAGACCGGAGCCCTTAAAGCCATTTTGCCGAAATATTGAGAGTAGCCATTTTGTTTGGAATATTTATTAATGTTCATAAATGAAATTTAATCAAAATCGTTAGAGCCGATTTTGAGAAAATCGACTTTTTCTCTTTTTGCCCTTCAGTAAACTACCCTTAATTTTAAGTTTTAATAGACACACAGACAGACGGCATTGCAAAGACTATTTTTTAGGGTTCGGGGGGTCATGAGACGTCGACATCCATCAACATTTCAGGTTAGTTTTTTTTACGATCGCAATACTTAAGCTTTAATGTCCAAAAAGCTAAAAATATATATATAATTGCGTATAGATTGAAAATTATTGATTTTATAAAAATATGTTTCGAATAAAATATTTGTATTATAAATATATATACATATTTGTAATGCTAAGTAATTTCATATCTCAAATAGTTTCGGAGCTATTATAAAAAATGTTAATTTACGCATCAGACCGGAGCCCTTAAAGCCATTTTGCCGAAATATTGAGAGTAGCCATTTTGTTTGGAATATTTATTAATGTTCATAAATGAAATTTAATCAAAATCGTTAGAGCCGATTTTGAGAAAATCGACTTTTTCTCTTTTTGCCCTTCAGTAAACTACCCTTAATTTTAAGTTTTAATAGACACACAGACAGACGGCATTGCAAAGACTATTTTTTAGGGTTCGGGGGGTCATGAGACGTCGAAATCCATCAACATTTCAGGTTAGTTTTTTTTACGATCGCAATACTTAAGCTTTAATGTCCAAAAAGCTAAAAATATATATATAATTGCGTATAGATTGAAAATTATTGATTTTATAAAAATATGTTTCGAATAAAATATTTGTATTATAAATATATATACATATTTGTAATGCTAAGTAATTTCATATCTCAAATAGTTTCGGAGCTATTATAAAAAATGTTAATTTACGCATCAGACCGGAGCCCTTAAAGCCATTTTGCCGAAATATTGAGAGTAGCCATTTTGTTTGGAATATTTATTAATGTTCATAAATGAAATTTAATCAAAATCGTTAGAGCCGATTTTGAGAAAATCGACTTTTTCTCTTTTTTCCCTTCAGTAAACTACCCTTAATTTTAGGGGTAGATATCCAATTCCAAAAACCCCTCGGGGCAACCCTATGAAAACCCTAGATATCAAGTTTCAGCTCAATCGGTAAAATAGTTTAGGCTCTAGTTGGAGGTACAGACAGACAGACAGACAGACAGACAGACAGACAGACAGAAATTCAAAAACCACTTTTTCGGATTCAGGAAGTCATGAAACGTCAAAATTCATCAAAATCTCGAGTTCGATTTTTTTGACGATCACCATACTTTCTCTACCTGTAAGATAGAGAGAAAGTAATAAACATTACTTAAATTTCCAGCCACTGATTTATTTCTTATAGCCACTAGTTTAAAATATCCAATATGAACTATTTTAATGACCAATCTTACAAAATATTCAATATTCCTAACTTGTGCTGATCATTATTTTCTTATACACAATATATTTTACACGTCCCAAACAAAACTCTTCAAAACATTCAATTGTCCCGACTTTCTTAGCCTTTTGGAAAAGTATATTAAATATTTAACCATCCGAATAAAATAATAATAAAATGTCCATAAATAATGGTTGGTTTGTGCTGTATATGAATAGATAAGTAAACCACAAAGTAAAATATTATGTCATAACAATTAAAAGTAATAACTAGATGGTAGGCGAATAGCCCAAACGGGTAGTAAGGCGCGTTGCTAATAAGCAAACAAGGTGGTAATCACACTTCTACTTGCCTGTAAGTTCTATTGCTTTCTCGAAGTCTGCCTTTTCGAAGAGATTGATATCGGCTCCTTTCTCCAAATCTCCCTTCTCGGGATCTTTGTATGTGATGGCTGGAAACAACAAACAAATACCTTAAGAAATAATAAAAAAAAGTTTCCAAAATTTTGGGAACCTATATTGATTCTAGAGTGACGATTAAAATCTTTAGCTAAACATTATGGGTCGTACTACTTACTACCCATTTAACACTCTTTCTTTCAATGTGGTTGGTTGTGTAGCATTAGGTATATTTTGTTTGTTTAAGTTAGTTTGTAAGCTGATAATACTTGTGTTTATGAAGTGCACAGTAAATACAATCCACGTCCACGATATTTAGAAAATTAGGGTATCTAGTGGTATTATATTGTATGTGATGAGTTTAACAAGAGCCGAATCGAGGACCCCGTTTTCTCAGGGCTGCGATCGCCCGGTTATTATGCCTGACTTGTCTGGGACTTCGAATCTCGACCTGGTTATCTACCCAAACAGTTTTACATCCTCTCTCTAGGCCATTGCTGTTCCTCTTAATTTACCTCATCCTTTCTCTTTACATCTGTCCATCAATTATCTCGTGTAAAAAAAACATCTAGCTAAAAATACTCTTTTGTTAAACGCATCAGTAAAATAAAATATCAGTTGGGTGACAGCCCCTGGGTCGTAGTGGCTCGAAGACTGGACAGCACGGATAGTGTGCCTGACTCTTACTCAGGAGTCTTGTTTTCGTTATCAACCAGCAATGGGTTTTCATCCCATTGGTTTTTAATGTTTTTTGTCATCGCGTTTCACTACCAGCTGTTCAGATTATTCGCATACATTAACTAAGCTTGGATGAGGAAGGTAGAAATAGATAGTAAATCTAGCTGTCAGATTTACGTGGAGTGGGAAACCATTTATGAAAAAACCTCCTTCAGTACATCTAGCTGGGATTCGAGCCTTGACCTTCCCGTGACAGGGAAACAAGACTAAATTAGCTTGACATTTAGACCGTGTGCCCTATTTTAATTTTATTCTTGCAGTTTATTCAAATGTTTCTTCTTCACTATTTTCCCTTTAATTTTGATAGCCCGCTTTAGTGGACACATGGTGTAATAGATTAGACTGCCGATGACGGGTAGATCGGGGTTCGATCCCGGTTGGGTGCACTGGGATGGTTTTTCCTAGATAGTTTTCCACTCTCTATCCACGCAACTGTGGGCACACGTCCCTAAATTCAACCTTTCTCATCTCTAGCCCATTAGCTTAACTAGTAAATATGCGTATAGCCCTAAAGGCTAGTAAGACGGGGTGCTAAAAAACTGTTGGATCGTAAGAATTTACCTTTGAGTTCAATTCCTTTGGAATCTCCGTTTACCACGTCTTCTTTTACATCACGGTCTGAAAAATAAAAAATGAAACACATAATTCAGTGGAACCATATTAATAGGTCGTTTCAGCACTAATGTGCCACTTTAAATATTTTAGTGTGCAGTTTATTATTGATGAAAAAATAAAGAAATATTTACTACGAACAATTGTTTAAAACAGTGTTTACAATAACTAAATTACAGTAAAAAGAAAAAAAAAAGGTTAAATTATTTTAAAGGAAATACCGAAAGTCATGTTTAAAAAGAAAATATTTTTGTCTCTAATATGAGATTGTATCACAAAATTTGATGATAGGGCTGTCTGTATAGTAACGTCACTTTATAAAGAGTGTAATATCGTTTTGTCAGTTTTTAAAACTCGTTCCAAATTAAGTTTTTATCGACATAATTATAATCGGGCACCTTAGCTCAGTCGGTATCGTGTCTGTCTTCTGAGCTAAGTGTCCCGGGTTCGATTTCCGGCATGACCGAAAAATTTATCAATGGTGAAATGTGGGTTGACCCTTTCATAGTGATGAATTAACGGCTGGGGTGCTGGGTGTTTGTCTGTACTAGATTTAATTTAATTTACTGAAATAATCAATCGGTTTATAAAGTGCACGTTAAACGCCTCTATCAAATAAATGAAGTGAAAATGAAGCTTATCTACTCTATTAATGAACGACCTTAAATTACGATTCAGTTCTCTGTCACTGAACTATAGTAGGTTCATGCCTCTTAGTAAGTATAACCTTTTATAATGAACGATATTTTCAAATTATATCGTTAATTAAAGTGTATTACTTTTCTTTTTTACAAAAATAGAAAAATGTGAAACATGATGCGTCATTTTAAACTATGAGTGTTAAGGTGTTGTGGGAGAGAACACAAATTAAGATAGTTTTTTCAACAGTTTTTTTACAGTTTTATAGCAAAAAACATTGTTGGGTAAAATAAATAAAATATTGCTTCAGTAAATAAGTTTAGTTTATTTTACTTTAATAATCTCTACCCGGGGTGGTGGAATCGTAGGAGGGTGCGAGGGTTACAGGGTGCTGTAGATAATTTGAACCCCTCACTGTAAATAATTTGCCCATCACCCTGTAATAAGCTTGCACCCCCTCTAGATGTATTTTCATCCTCCAATATCTTCTAAAGTATCCAATTTTCAAAACAAAAAAAAATCTGGCGGACAGCCACTTCAAATAATTTTTCTATAATAGTAATTTAATTTTCCAAATATTTCCAGGCAAAATCACTCTAAATATCTTCTAGACTCTAGAGGCATCCACATTTTTAAAAAAAACTTCAGAAGAATCACTTGAAATAGCTTGCTAGGAGTACAGTTGCCAAAGGAAGGCCCCCAGACCCCGTTTTGGCTTAGAGGTTGAAGCACCTCAAAAAGCCTTTTTTTTTTATGTTTGACGCCCTCTCTTTCTTAGACCAATAAATTTATGCCACTATTTATATAAAAAAATATTGAATATTTCTATGGGCATTGTGGAAATTTCACAGGACCTTTTTTTCCATTTGAAAATTTTCTGTCCAAATAACACGATGCCCATGATAAATATTTATAAACTACTTAGATTACTATGTGTATAAAATTAGGCTAAGCTTATCTACTTAAGCAGTATTTTATATATTTTAGCCCCCTCCTGCCACCCCCCTCCAAAAGTTTGCTATAAAAACTTAAAAAATACTGACCTTAATTCGCGTCCCCTTACACCACCCCTTAACAATGTTGCCTACTTGGT
Source organism: Timema bartmani (assembly GCA_902151455.1). NCBI lineage: Eukaryota > Metazoa > Arthropoda > Insecta > Phasmatodea > Timematidae > Timema > Timema bartmani. The sequence continues at coordinate 85,724 of CABFWB010001974.1, forward strand.
AAATTCGAACTTCGAAGCTATTTTATGAAGCGGGTTGCATCTTAACTTGGTGTTCTCGAGCATGAAATCTGTGGCCTCTTCTGACAGTTCTTACCCCGCCTATGAAGACCCTTCTCCTCTTCCGTAGATTAACCTGGCTACATATGTCAGGAGGGAACAAATTTCACTCGTCACTCTAGAAGACCGACAAGTCACCTTTTCAGTGATAAGAGTTTCAAATACAATTATTTCTCGTGCTGATGGTTAAGTGAACTAATGCACTAGACCAGTTATTTACAACCTGGGAGTCGCGACCCTATTCGGGGTCATGGCATATATCGGGTGGGGTCACATTGCTGGTTGAGGTTATAGCGTTATATTTACTTTTTAAATTGATTATTATTATTATAAGAAGGCGCAAACTCCAAATACAGTAGAAATGTAAGCGGTTAAAATTACAAAAACTGTTTGGTTACTAATTAGGTTCCTTTTGGTTAACTAACTCAGACAATTGCTTGTTGACTTTGTTTGCTGTATAAGTCTTGTGTTTAGGCGAGTGGCATTGCTATAATTGCCTTCTAAATACCCACAGGGCTCGTTGATTCTCTTTTGAGATATCTTAGTCGCATTCATATAAATAATATATGTATAAGTAGTTTATAAGAATGACATCAAACACGTGGGCTTAATGTCATGCTCGTTTAGTTTAACTGATGAGGTCAGGATTCATATTCTGACTGAAGGTTCTAGGAATTTATGCAGTAGAAACGGTATTATGGGCACTTTCTGGGACATATCCTGTTTTATTTGGACTGAAAGAAAAAAGTTATTAAATTTCAAAAAGTTGAATAAACATTTGGTAAATATTATCAGAGAGTTAATGTTTCTGGCACTTACCCAGAGACTCGAGAACAAAGGGGTTGAGGGGGGCCTCAATCCCCCTGTTTATATTTTGGGGGGCTTGGACTATATTATGCCTTCCCAATATTTTTCACGTTTATTCGAAAAGCACTTATATGGAATTAATTTAAAATTTTGCCCATTGGTGGAAATTAATATTGTGTCAAGTAGTTTAATGCAACAATAAAAATAAAAATATCTATCATCTAATCTGTCACTAACAGCCTGGTAATTTTAAATATTACCAAGATATTTATTAATCATGTTATCTTAATATACATAATTCTTCTGTACGTGTGTATGTCACTGAACTCCTCCTAAACGGCTGGACCAATTTTGATGAAATTTTTTTTGTGTGTGTTTGAGTGGGTCCGTGGATGGTTTAGATTCACAATTGGACCCGGTAGGTGGTGTTGCAATTGGGTTCTAGGATTTATTTGGGGGGTGGGGATTTTTTTTGGGGGGGGGAATTTTTTTGGGGGTGGGGGTATTTTTTTTAGATTTTTTGAATATCAGAACATGTAACCTAAAAATTTCACCCCACCCCCACCCCCCCGCGAATATTTATAATAATGAATATAATATTAATAATTGACCGTTAAAACCTTCTGAAAAGTTCATGAATAATTGAACTTCTGATAATAATTCATAGTTATGTTTGTTTTTCGATACAGCTGATATTTGTGGAGTTGTGGGCGAGATGCCAAAAATGAAAAGATGTTTTATTTTGTATGTTGTCTTGACAAACACTGAATTTGTAATATTTGTGTTACTCACTAATTGGAGTTCATTCTGAATTTGTAATTGTGATGATCACATAGTATTTGTTTTATTATAGAAATCAATTATGCCACCCAAATGAAAATCCAACGTTTCGGGCAGGACAACGTCTGTCGGGTCCGCTAGTATAATTATAAATTGAAAAGGGTCATAAGTGGGGCCCCGTTTATTTTAAAAGACTTTACAAATCTTTACACTATAATCTGCAAACCAGAGAGGTTAACTATACTCTACTTCTCTTACGTTTAGAAGAACACGCTGAGACAATCGTTAAGCTCTAAGGGTATGCAGGCTTTTGTTACTGGATAATAAGTGTCACTTTTGTGTGCATGGGTGTTATTACTTTAATAACTTCAATAAAATATGGCAACAATAAGCAACACTGAATGTATGAATGTGGCAGAATTGATATGACTTCCTCTTTCCTCTTCAATAATTTTAAATTAAGAATGAATGTGAGGTTTATTATCATGTAGGTCCTAATATATTTGCCTCAAATATATGAATAGTACTGATTTGTTTTACTTTCTATTCAAAAGTGTTTTAGAACATTATAATATGTTTACATTGTCCATTTAAATTATGAATAGTACTGATTTGTTTTACTTTCTATTCAAAAGTGTTTTAGAACATTATAAAATGTTTACATTGTCCATTTAAATTATGAATAGTACTGATTTGTTTTACTTTCTATTCAAAAGTGTTTTAGAACATTATAAAATGTTTACATTGTCCATTTAAATTATGAATAGTACTGATTTGTTTTACTTTCTATTCAAAAGTGTTTTAGAACATTATAAAATGTTTACATTGTCCATTTAAATTATGAATAGTACTGATTTGTTTTACTTTCTATTCAAAAGTGTTTTAGAACATTATAAAATGTTTACATTGTCCATTTAAATTATGAATAGTACTGATTTGTTTTACTTTCTATTCAAAAGTGTTTTAGAACATTATAAAATGTTTACATTGTCCATTTAAATTATGAATAGTACTGATTTGTTTTACTTTCTATTCAAAAGTGTTTTAGAACATTATAAAATGTTTACATTGTCCATTTAAATTATGAATAGTACTGATTTGTTTTACTTTCTATTCAAAAGTGTTTTAGAACATTATAAAATGTTTACATTGTCCATTTAAATTATGAATAGTACTGATTTGTTTTACTTTCTATTCAAAAGTGTTTTAGAACATTATAAAATGTTTACATTGTCCATTTAAATTATGAATAGTACTGATTTGTTTTACTTTCTATTCAAAAGTGTTTTAGAACATTATAATATGTTTACATTGTCCATTTAAATTATGAAT
>CABFWB010001974.1:89250-129888 GCA_902151455.1 Timema bartmani
CCCCCCCCCATACAATACAAATAGAGTTCTACGAACACTGGAGAATATCTTTACCAATATAATAAAAATAGAGTATAACTTTTAATGATTGTTAACCGTGAAAAAAATTTTATTTTATAATCCATCCTCTTTATCGTGTTCTTACTATACATTACGAGAAAGAAAAGCATAGGCCCTAAACATGAAAAATTAATCACTTTCAAATAGCTTAAATAGCTGTCCAGGCTTTAAAATGTTACCGTGGAGGGTACCCTCAGCCCAAACTATTAGTTGAGCCCCTCTCCCACTTCCAAAGAGCTCCCGGAGCCCTATCTAACAGTTTTAAAAACTACTTGATTTGCTGTCTTGTATTCATACGCAAAATAGGATGTTTTGTAATTAGGCGTGGTGATTAAATCATTGTATGATTTATTATTAAAATATTGTTAAAATAGGCTTATGGTTTTCTGAATAATTTTTTTATCAACATGTATTTAATCCTAAAAATATTCTTGTAAGGCCAACTAGTATTATGATTGGTAGGTTAACCTAAAACTTAAGGAGCTTTTGGCATACAACGTTTAGTTTGTGTATACATCAATAGCGTAATCAGTATTTAAAGTTTGAGATGGCTCGACTACCTAATGAAAGCACTCACAGGCATTGACACAAAATAGTGAAGGATGGTTTAGGGGAGGTAGAGATACTCTAAAAAATCTTTACATTCTATTTCAAACAGCTTCTAGAGTCATCCGGGGTTTAATATTTGCCCTAGTTGAGCACCCCCACTCCTCCTAGGTTTTCAAAGACATTCCAGAACCCCCACCTAAGAACAAAAAATAATGTAAGTGAAACGAAATTATATAAATTATTATAGAAAAATATTAGAATAAAGAGTTTCAAAGTTTACCAAAGAACCAAAGGGGGGAAAAACACTTTAAAAAAGTTAAAAAAAAATAGCACCACGGTTCACTAAGTTTTGTCACTAGAAGTGGTTTATTTTAATTACTACGTAACCAGAAGTTATGCTCTAGTTTTATTTATTCATTTACTTGATTAGGTTTTTTCGCCTGCCTTTACAATTTTCTAGCTTACCGGGAAATGTTTTTTCTTGTAGCTTAGGTAATTCCATGCAATAAAAATTATTGTAACATACAAATAATCTTATCAATGGGGCGTTCAAGTATTATACGTAAGAACCTTTAGGTGGTGGAGGGGGATTCGAGCTTCACTTATTTTTCCTGACAAGGGGTAAGGAGGGGTCAGACCAATGCTTACGTAAGAAAGAGAGAGACAAACAAGAATTTAATTACCAGTTTAATAACGTTAATTTAAATTCATTGTGCAACAGTGTTTATAGTGAATTATTTCACACCATTATTTACACCTCTATGTTAATAACTACCAGAAATTAATAAATTGCATAAGCAATAATGTTTTTTCCTGTGAACAGATAACAAAATAAGTCGACAAATATCTCGTAATCAAGAGAGGGGGGTTTGAAAAATACTATGTAAGCAAGAGAGGGGGGGTCCATGTGCTAGCTTTTGTTTGATTACAATGGGGGTAGGGTGTCCAAAATTGCCGAAAATGTGCTTACGTAATACCTGAACACCCCTTAATCTGTATCGGTAAATTCAAATCAACGCGTATACTGTTTATAAACTATAAAATAAGTAAGTAATTCTAAGTACAATATAATGCGTATTATTCTAAGGTTCTGATATTGGATAGGAATGTTGTAAAGTCTGGCCAGGAAGGCTTGGGTTATGTTACCAGTCTCATAGTTTCCTGACTTGATGACGAAATCTAAAACAAATTTTTGTTATTTTTGCTTTTCCATTTATAAATGGGCCTACTTTTTATTTTGATATCCAAACCGACGTGCTAGAGCAGTTGCTCTTCTTACAGACCGTTGCTTACTTGATAAACAAATTTTCCTCTTTGGGTTTTGATGTTTCACCATTTTAACTAACAGTACACTAAGAACTATCACTCTTGAATCCAAAGCAAGAAGAAAAAAAGGGGGTGGGGGGAAAGAAAATGAGCCGTTCACCCTTCAAGTTAACTCGTCTGCCTTCTCTAATGACACTTCTCCTCTTTAGCTGCCAAGTAGAGAACCTCACTCCACTATTAGCTCCTGGACAGCATTGTCTTCCATTTCTATTTTCCATTTTTCTCGTTTCCTATTCAAGATAAAGATATGGATCACCGGACTTTTTTAATCTATATTATCGCAGGAATATAGATATGTGCTTTTTCCGCGAATAAATAAAATATCCTAAGTTGTAGACAACTAAAAAAAGTTTACAAGAAACTACTTTCATATTTTAAAAAAATTAAAGGACGTAGGACTATTTTTAGAATTATCTCAGAATTTATGGTTTTTGTTTCAATATTCTATCTTTAAAACTCGCTGAATGAAAAGGAAAAACACTAACATGAGGAATCCTATCTTGTTTTGCTGTGACGTCACATGTAGGCAACATCGCTAAGCATCACGTGATTTTGATCTAATTCCTTGCGATATCTACCTAAAAGAGTTGAGCTTACCATGAACAGACTATATCAAGCATCATTTATCCAGTGCTCAAGGTCATTCTCCACCTATCGATATCTAAGGTATGTATCTGTGTGGTTGTGTGAGCGAGTAAACTAAACTTTGGCAAATCTAGAACATAGCGCTTTTGACATTCGATGGTATCTTGACAGATTTATAAAAGTCACTAGAGCTGCTTTTAGATATGTCTACGGCTAGTCATATGTTCTAGAGCTGTCACTCTCGACAAATACTATCAATACCGATAAAATAGTATTAGTAATAATAATTAATATACTCACATTTGGACAATATAACAAGATTTTTTTTTTAAATTTAAATCTATCTTCGTGATTAAACAATAACTTTAAACTATTTGAAAACGGACAAGTAGCCAATATTGATGAAAAATCAACAAAGATTGTAATATTCATTTATTTTTCCACCACATCTTAATACCCGTCCTGGTGGTTCTCATTTTAACCATCCTTATGAGGTAGATATGAGGAAGTCAGAAATTAGAGAACATGCACCCGTATTTGCGTGAAGGGAGAGTGAGATAAACCACTGTCAGTACACCCGGTTGGGATTCGAACACCAACCTCCCAGCAACCAGCGGACCAAACCAGATGAGATTCACATTTAGTCTGCGTACTCACCAATGTAGGTAAGAGTATATTAATATTAACATTTTGTGAAATATAGATATTTTAAAAGTGCGCCCATATAATAATAGTTCCGGTACATGTATGCTTACTGAACACACACACACACACATATATATATATTGTATGCTGACACGATTCTTTCCGTCTCTGGTAAGAATACGGACAGAGGCATCAGTCTCGTCTGATCTGGTTTGCCAGAGATGGAAAAGTCCTTGATTGAATTCCTGTTAAGACTACTGAGGTGTTTTTTTCCTAAATGGTTTCTCACTCTTTCTTCACGAAAGTGTACCCGCATTTGCGTGAAGGGAGAGTGAAAAACCATTTTGTGAAAAACCCTTAGTATACACCCGACCGGGATTCGAGCCCCAATCTCCCTATCATCGGCAGTCTGGTCCAACACGAGAGTGACGTCTTAGACAAGGGATGTGCAAACTTACTTACAGGAGGACCAAATAAAATAAATAAATTAAAATGAAGGGCCAAAGTTTTTTTATTCATTAATTTTTCTTCAAAATTCATTAAAAATACAATGATAAACACACACAATAAGCTGACATGACTAAGCTTAAATACATTAAGAATCCAAAACAATCATAAATACCTTAGTGGATCAGTATGTTTTTAGATTCATTCAGAATATTTATATGATGGGGTGTGAGATGAGTGAAACTGTGAGGAGGGGATTATCAAGAGAGAAGGCAGATTCTCATCACTCATCAGTAAGTCGGTTTCTAGGATCCATTTCCATAAGTTTCATGGTTGATAACACTTGTTCGCATGAATATTAGGATGCAAATATTGGCATATATTTTTGGGGCATGATTTACCAAGTTTATAAATGTTGGTTTTTGCATGGTTTTATCAAAATACAATACTGTTGTTGTAACCGCACGGCCTCAATTGGCAGGCGTGTTTGTGTAATATTGTATGTTGTGAGTTGCGAATGACAACACGAACTTTGCGAGGTTGCTATGATTATTCTATAAACAAATAAACTGGAGGAATTGACCACAAAAGTGTTGTCAGCATTTCTTAACGAGAAACCAGGCCGGAGGGCCGGTTAAAATGAGGGGTATTGAGCCCCTCGTGTCTGACTACAGAACATCGAAGGCTAGGGGTCACTTTGCCAGTTTTGGGGCTACGTGGGCTAAGACGCCGTTTCATCGGTACCAGTCTCGGGGGCTACCACTTGTGCCCTGGGAACCCAGTTCAGCGACCGTGTAGTGACCACCTAGAAGTCAGACAGGCCATTGGGTAGACCTCATAACACCTCGTTTTGTCACACGCTTCCTAATATTATTTAAGTTATTTTATTCTAACTTCGCTTCTAACATCACATTTGTAATAGATAGTATTGATACACCTCTTTATAAGCCAAGTCTAACGTCAATTATAACCCACACAAGTATTCAATATCACCTCCCCTTAACCCCGGCCACAGACATCCTGACAAATTATAAGCCCACGTTCACAAAGTGAAGGAGGGGGTGGTGACATTGTGCTTTAAAACGCCTGTTTCACTACGCAACATATTTAAATTATGTATCCCGCGGGCCGGATTGAACACACCGACGGGCCGTACTTTGCTCATCCCTACCTTAGACCATGCGGCCACCGAAGAAGGTTTAACTTTTATTAATCACTAGTATCTATGAACACGCTGAGTAAACGTTGCTAAGCTCATCCAATTTGGTTTGCTGGGTGACAAGGAGAGTCCTCTCACATCCAAGGTGCGTACACTGGGTTTCATCGCTAAGGGAATTGAATGGTTACTATTGGGAAACAGCTTTGTCATTCTTTCGTTTTTGTATGATCAATATCCCCTAAATTACAAGACAAGTTTCGCAACGCTGGTTAGTCGAGGTTGCCAGTAGCTCCTTACCCTAGCACACCACCTTCAGACATAACTGAAAGCGAGGATAGTTGACCGAGAGAGAGCGAAGATAAAGTTTATTTCCAAAAGACCTGCAGTTTCCTCAACAATTATATTGGGTGTAGTAAGACACGGTGCAAATAAAGAGCCCTTAATTTTGCCTTGGTGGGCTCTGCTTGGTAATGCTTTCCATCTCCAGTAAGCAGAGTTTCGTGTCTGACCATACAAACTATACCCCATCTACGTTAGAAGGGTAGGTAAATTATACCTAGCAAAATATACCATATTTACTCTCATGTATCCATTCGCCAAACCATATGCTTGCCAAGACCATGTGTTGAATTGCTGTCACTTTTGGCAGTCAAAACTTTCACGACAAACGATTTGTTTAAAATTAAGTTTTTCTTTTAGCCATTTTTAAATGATTGAAACACGAACTTATGAAAATAACCTTTTGGTTGTTCCTTGTTTTGTGTAAGTGGCGTCCATGGTTCACTTAAAAAGGCTTTATAAATTAATTTCTAAAGACTGCCTTATATTCAAAAATCAAGATGGCAAACCGGACTAACGGTGACGTGATACGAACCATCTTCGTTTGTGTTCACGCGCATCTGTTTACTAAATAAAAAAGTTTTATTTTGAAACTAATATTTTATATGTCTCTTTCTATAAATTATAAAAAAAACATTTGTTTTATTTTGTTTGACAGCTTTAACAAGATACAAGTGTTATTTTAATCTATTATTTCATCCACGATAAATCCTATGTTTCCACAACCACGAAACAAAAAAGCATAATAATTTTACTAATATTTTTGTTCTTTCAATAAGTTAAGAAAAAATCACCTATACAGTAAGACTTAGGTAAGTATTATTAGAAGCGTTTGTTAACACATTTTATTGATAATATAGTATTACTGAGAAAATAATAATTATTTCTACATAAGTTAGCGTTAATGGCTTTCCACCAATCTCGTTCTAGCTGTCAGTTACCACCGCTCCCACGTTAGATGGACTTTATACACTCCGTTGACAAGTGTGAAATTCAGAAGACTTACATGAAGACTGCTTTGGCGCCAAGTCAGATTCTACCATCCTATGAACACCGGATGGTCTCAGGTTCTGACTCCTTTCGTTGGGGCGAGAGATCTCAAGAACCTGTGTAGAAGGGAAAAATAAGAAGAGAAGGTTTAGAATTAGTTAACAAACAGGTAAAACATAACAACAGAGCTATCAAAAGATAAAAATTTAAAAAAAAACTGTTGGTCACGTCACTGTGAGTGGGTAGAAACGTTTGCGCATCCTTAATTAATTCAAGTAAACATTTTCACTTTAAAAGTTCAATGAATTTAAAAAAAAACGCACTCCGCATAGTAAATATAACCATGCAATAGTTTCAAACCTTCTTCGGTGGCTCCATGGTCTAAGGAGTCATTCTCATGTTAGACTAGACTGATTATGACAGGGAGATCGGGGTTCGAATCCCAGTCGGGTGTGCTGAGGATGGTTTTTCCCAAATGGTTTTCCACTCCACTCTACGCAAATGAGTGTACACTTCTTCTAAATTCAACCTTTGACATCCTTAACTCCTTAACTTAACTAGTATATATGCGTACAACCCGAACAGGTAGTAATACGAGGTGCTAGGAAAAAATAGACTCAAATGACCTTCTACTAGAGCTAAAAACGAAGCGGCCAAAGAGACATGCATCATTGGCCACGTGGTTTAAGGCGTAGAACTCGCAATATACTGGGATTTTGGTGACGGAGAGGTTGAGGTTTGAAGCTTGGCCTGGTGCACTGGGAGGATTATTCCAAACGTGATGTTTTCACTTGTTTTCTCATCCCCTCTATTCATGCTAATGCGAGTGCACTTACTCTGAAGCAATCACCCTCATTTTATCCCCTTGAATTAAGATGTTTGTTGAAAAAATAACTTAAATTCTTACAAGAAATCATTTGTAAGCATGTTAAATTCACAATGTTTAACCATTATTATATTTCATCGGAATTTTCTTAGATTAATAACTAATTCGATCGTTTGAAGAATTGAAAAGATTATTCTATCATCTTATGTGCTACAGAAAATGTGTATAAAGTAGGCATGTTTTATGATTCCTAGGCATTTTATCAGGCTTACCAAAATCAGGCAAAATATGGAAAATATGAAATCGTCAGGGAATTTGTAACGGTCAGGTAAATCAGTTAAATATTAAATAATTTTGAAATTGACCAGGGTAAATATTATAAGCTTATTTGAATGTCTTGAGAAAGTTAAATGTCTTTAATGCGTTTTATTCAAACACAGTTTTCAAAATGATCCATCCGTTTAAAAAAAAAAATTTTTAGAATGCATTCAAAAACACGTCAATCCTTTAATCCTATGATCCGCACAAGGTGTAGTAGGAATTTACATGTTTTTGAATGCGTTTTAAAAATAATTATGTATAACAAATAGAGTATTTTGATGTTCTGACTATTCTTTTTTCAATATGGGTTCTAAATAACATTTTGTTTTTAGTAAGGGTAGTTTTGAATATAAGTAGTAAGAAAGAGTAAGTTATTTCTTACTGTTTATGGTTTGAATATAAACCGAAAGAAATAATAAGTTATTTCTTATTATTTATACATCAATATGGGTTTTATTAAGGGAAATTAGGATTTTAGAGTAAGGGAATGGTCAGGGTTATTTTTTATTATTTTTTTAGATTCTGTGGCCACTTTTACCAAACAGTGTGAAGCTCATTTTAGTCTGGTTTGTTGGGTGATAGGAATATTCTTCTCATATCCAGGACGGGTAGTAAGACAATATGCAAGTTAAAAGTCCTTCAATTTTCTTTCGTGTACTCGGTCTATTATCGTTTATTCTCCAGTGAGCAGAGTTTCGTGTCCGACCATACAAACTATACCCCCACATATACCATCTGCGGTATCAGTGTAAGTAAGTGATAGATAGCAAAAGCTACCAGCTCTACTCTCATACCCGCCTTGGTGGCGTAGTTGGCTAACGTGCCAGTCGTGTTGAGCCAGACCACCGAGGACGGGGAGATCGAGGTTCGAATCTCGGTCGGGTGAACTGGGGAGGGGGGGTTTTCCACTCTCCCTCCACGCAAATGCGGGTTCACTTCCTCTAAATTCAACCTTTCCAATTCCTAATCCATTAGTGTAATTAGTGTAAGTGCGTATAACCCGAACGGGTAGTAAGACGCGGTGGTAAATAATAATAAATAATAATCTACTCTCATGTATCCATTCTCCAAACCATATGATCTGCAAGGCCATGTGTTTGTTGGGCTGTTGTTTCTTTTGGCTGTCACAACTTTCGCAACAAACCATTTGTTTAAATGTTTCTTTTGGCTGTCACAACTTTCGCAACAAACCATTTGTTTAAATGTTTCTTTTGGCTGTCACAACTTTCGCAACAAACCATTTGTTTAAATGTTTCTTTTGGCTGTCACAACTTTCGCAACAAACCATTTGTTTAAATGTTTCTTTTGGCTGTCACAACTTTCGCAACAAACCATTTGTTTAAATGTTTCTTTTGGCTGTCACAACTTTCGCAACAAACCATTTGTTTAAATGTTTCTTTTGGCTGTCACAACTTTCGCAACAAACCATTTGTTTAAATGTTTCTTTTGGCTGTCACAACTTTCGCAACAAACCATTTGTTTAAATGTTTCTTTTGGCTGTCACAACTTTCGCAACAAACCATTTGTTTAAATGTTTCTTTTATTGTGGAACCGGCGTCTATGGTTCACTTAAAGATTCTTTACAAACGAGAGCTTCTGAAAGGCTACGTTCTCTTCATAAATTAAGATGGTGAGCTAGAATAAATGAAAGGCGTTGATGACGTAATATAAAGCGTCTTCGGTTGTGTTTATGAGCATCTGTTTACAAGATATAAAGGTTTTATTTTGAAACTAATATTTTGTATGTCTCTTTCTTTAAATTATAAAAATAAATTTATTTATTTTGTTGGCCAGTTATAAGAAGATACAAGAGTGAATGTAATGATTTTAAATTTACTATTTTATTCACTATATTATCGCTTGTTGCCACAACCGTGGAACAAAAAACCATGATAGTTTTATTAATATATTTGGTTCTTTAAATAATTTACGAAATTCCAAATATACAGTAATCTTTAGGGAAATATTATTACAAGCGTTTATTTTTATATATTTAGCACCACGTATTACTACCCGTTCGGGCTATACGCTTAAGTACTAATTACGCTAGTGGATTAGAGATTTGGAAGATTGAATTTAGAGGAGGTAAATCCACATTTGCATGGAGGGAGAGTGTAAACCATTTAGGAAAAACCACCCCCAGTTCACCCGACCGAGATTCGAACCTCGATATCCCCATCCTCGGCAGTCTAGCTCAACACGACTAGCGCGTTAGCTAACTACGCCACCGAGGCGGGTATAAGTCTTTTGATTGATATTATATTATTACTGAGAACATAATTATTATTTCCAAGTAGGTTAACATTAGTGACCTTCAACCAATGTTTATAATACAATTCTTCTACTAGCTGTCAGTTACCACCACTCCAGTGACGAATGAATTTTAAATCTACCTTCACGTATTCATACGTCAGGTAATGTTATCTGCAGCTGTCACTTTTAATAGATACTATTAATAAAATTACACTAATAAAATAATAAAATAATATTGTTGATCGAAAAATACATGTTCATATAATACTTTTTAAAAGGTTCCTGTCATCAAAATTCTACTATAGACCTACTTTGTGAGTAGCGTATACACTTATTTAAACAGTAGAGGTTCGATTTTAAAAACACAAGCAGTGAGGGAAATGTAATTTATGCTCCATTGTGTGTTTGGATTCTCGCAGTGAACGAGAGTTCCAACCACAGCCTTCGAAGGTCTCCAGGGGAATCCCGAGTGGAGGTACTTCAATGGGAGAGTGTTAAGTGTCTGAAGAGATAAACATAATTATGATGCAATGGTTCGTATTTATCTGATCTCCAACTAGTCTGATCTCCAACTAGTTGGAACTAGAAATATTATTATTACTATCATTATCATCATAATCATTAAAATCATTTCATTTCTATCCAATTACAGCTTAGTGTTGTAATCTACACTTTCCTTGTATTTTTTCAGTGCTAGCTTGCTCTTGGTATCAGGACTGTTATTTAGCATTTTAATTGATGCAAATGAGATGAGAATCATAATTACTATTATTATATGTAGTAATAGTAGTATTAGTAGTAGTTGCAGCTCTAGAACCAGCTGGAGGCTATGCTAACACTTTTTCTCTCTATTATAATTAGTTATACTAATTTACAATGTATATTTAATATGTCTTTATTAATTCAAAGGGACGTATTTTATGGTTTATAAATGTATTTTAAAATAATTTTGATTAACTATCTAGAAAAGTTTGTATGGTAACATTTTTCACTACAAACTATTTTGCCACTCATTATTAACTATTATTATTATTATTATTATTATTATTATTAAACTATTAAATAAAGGCCTGCGCACACCAACACGGATTTGAGAACGGGACGCGGGAACAAACGCGAGATATTTTGGCTGGGAAAAAAAAAATTGGCGGGATTGAGCGTGGTCATACCAACGCGAAGCGATTCACGGTAATTCAAGGAAGGATACTAGTGTATGTACAGATCAAAATATAAATAAATCAAAAGTAGAGTGTAGAAACTATAGATAATCTCGGGACCTCTGGTAATTTTTTAAGTCGATTGGGGCCTAAAAGGGCAGCCTACTCCTGGTCTAAGGCGACAATCTCACGATATACTGGATTGCTGATGACGGGGAGATTGAGGTTATTTTCCTGGTCTGGTGGGGGTGTATGGGGGTGGAGGCAAGGGCGGATCAAGGGCCTGCTGTCGAGGAAAGGGAGGGGGGTTGGTTTTCATAAGGCTCCTTCAAGTGACATGATGATACAGAACCACCGTTTGCAACCAACTGCTCACACGACTAGCGGGACGCGATCCACGCGGGACAATGCCGCAGTCCCATGTTCGCCAGCAAATACGGGGGATTTATTCGCCCCGGTTAGTGCACTCCTATACCCCGCAATGATATTGTTATTTTACGGGAATTTCGCTTCCGCGTTCCAAGTCTGTCTGTCTGTAAGGTGGATAAGTTTGGTTTACTTTTCCATATCATGTTTTATGATTATTGATTTGCTTGACTAAAATTAACTAATTAAATGAGAAAATGAATCTAAATCTAGAAAAGATTAGACATTTTAATTATGATTTTGGTCACGCTAGCAAATTTAAACACAAACAATATTAGCTGAAAATTGGTATAAATGCTCAATTATAGCTCTTGATTTATATTATAAGCATCCCTTACCATTCCATTGTTGTTTCATCCACCATCTTGAAAAAACGGTGGAGGTAAATAAATAATTATTGAAGCTTAAACCAAATTATCAATTAAGATTATCATGATTGTACAAGTGAAAGTGTGTAGCCTATATAATTATTATAGCTTCAGTTGGTACAGTTTGCGTTAAAAGAAGAGAGGGATGATTATTTTTTATGAACCTATAACCACTTTTAAGAAACAGGTTACATAAAATAGAATTAAAGGTCTAAAAACTGGTTTCTAAACAGTACTTTAAATCTATTTTACTCTGGGAGTTTTTAATTTAGTATATCTTTTTTTTAACTCGTGATAATTTAGTAATTGATGATATTAATTGAATACTGGTAACTTACTTTATATGTCAATATAATTGTATGAGTCATCCATCCCTAAAACTTATTATACATAACACAGATACGTGTATTAGTATTTTTGTATTTATATTCGTTTATAGTTCAAAATTTCATCTGAATCTGTATCATTATCAGCCATTTTTGGCAGTAGTGGATCAAATAGTTCCACACACAAATTGGGATGAAAGTTTGTTGGAGATGTAAGAAAATCTTTGCTTCGAGCTGTTTGATCACAGCCTTCAATACATGAAAAAATATCAACTTTCATGTCTTGTGCCCCCGAATCGGTGTTCACACGATCTAAGGCGTCACTCTCCCTATAGGTTGGACTGTTGATGACTGTGAGGTCAAGGCTATATTATTATTATTATTAGTACCACGTCTCACTAACCGTTCGGGTTATACGCACTTACGCTAATGTGTAATGGTAGAGTGATTGTGAGATGAAATGGAGGACCTACAGTTTAACGTGGGATCCGAACCACGATGGAGGCCTGGCATTCCACACATTCACAATTTGTGATTAATACACGTCTTGTAAGAGGTGAATGAAGGTTTTGGCAATCCGATAAATCTGTGCCAGGACCAAGGATTGAACCCCGGATCCCCGGCACTCGAGGTTATAATTCTGGTTGGGTGTAATAAGGCTGGTGTTTCGTTTATGGTTTTACAATCTCTTTATCTTTCTATCTCCACGAAAATGAAGGTGCATTTCCACTAAATGCTACTTTTCTTATCGCTGCTACATTAGTGTAAATATGCATATATTCCGTCTAAATGGGTAGTTAGGTGCAGTGCACACACAAAACTGTTTCGTGAATTTTTATTAACTAGAATATATTCATCAGTAATAATTTATGTTTACAAACAATAAAGAAAAACGGAATTTAAAAAGTTTTTTTTCTTTCCAAAGAGTCAGAGCGGGTGTTTCTGACGTCATATTCCACGATCCAATGGAGGTCAACAAAGCGCAAGACCACTTCTTTCTGGGAATACTTGTACGATCGCTTCCCTGTAAACCTGTCTTCAAGTTGTTGACATCTCCGTTCTTCGAGCCGATTCGGATTCATGGTTGAAGTTGTAGTGTGACAAGCTCACTTCTCCATGAGGCTTCTAGCTCAAGGTTTCACACACGTTTTGCTCTCATTTTGTTACCAAAGGTAGTTGTTAAAACCTCAATAGCATAATACATTTACAAAACCATTTTATCATAGAATTAAAACCAAAACAAAACTTGCATTATTTGTATTGACTACTATATTGTCTGATACATATTTTGTAGACGTTTTTTATTAGTAGTTCTGTGAACGGTAGACCTCACTCCTTCCACGTTATTATTATTATTAGTCTTAATATTTATTTTTGGATTGCAGGTTTAAATATCTACTCTTGCTTCTACTTATATTTGAAGTTAATATTTTTAATTTATAATCAAGTTACACAGAAATCAAATGCATTCAATATTAAATAGTATATTAGGACTATAATCGTGGAGAATAGCCGTTATTTGCATGGTTTAAGACGTCATTCTCACAATATACATCAAAAATTGCGAAAATTGGCTCGAACTGTACTCGATCAATTACTTATAATTTTAGATTAAAATAATTGATACAGTTATTAAATGATATAAGCTCATACTTATTATACATTTTAATTTTTCCACCCCGACTTCTTTAGTGTAAATATGCTTATAGCTCGTAAGGGTAGTAGCACAGACGGAAGAAGCGGATTTAAAATAAATCTTTTGCAAAACCGTTAGTAGTCTCGAGAACCCGTCTCTCCTCATGGATAACAGCTGGCCTAGGTAAGTAATACCACTCGAACCAGACGTCACATCTTGGTGCTGTTTTCTGTATTACACTAAAAATAAACCAGTGGCATTGACTATTGAGACTATTGATACAATTTGGTCATACCCGCATCGGTTGTCGAATGGTCTTAAGACGTCACTCTCACGATAAACTAAACTGATAATGGTCAAGATTGGGGTTCGCATCCTCTAATCATTTTAAAATTCAAAAATCTACTAAATTGATTTCAATTTCGCTTTTGTCAAAATGAGAATAATGTGAAAAATGCTAAAAACTGCACTTAAATAATTATGTTTTCTGGTTGAAGCATATCTTGTATCTAATTTTCCGGTCAAACGGCTGCGCGAAGGATTTTTAAGCCAAACAGATGTTGATTTAGCTAAGCCTATCAATTGCAGTAGAAGAGTTTCCCCCAGCTGACTTGAGCAAATGGATCATACAAATGATATAGGGTGGGGAGGAAACAATTAGACTAGCTATGCTGGGGAGAGGATGGACAAAGTGTTGAGGTTTGCCTGACATCCGGGGGAGATCCCCTGAGTGACAATATCTTCAAAAGTGAAAAAGTGTAGTATATAGTTTGCTTTTATTAAGCTATTGAATATTTACTTTTCAATCGAGGTGGTAGTTTTCAAGTTACTACTCATTTAATTGTTTCTGCCCCATCCTGTATATAGGCATACTCATCTGCTATATTTCAAGTGTAACATGACATTCAGTCAACAATCTGGGCGTTCCTGGCTATACGACCACCAATCCACTCAAATTCCCCACACTATCCTGCCAAGCAAAGTTGGGTAATATTCCTCTCAGGTTCTACTTTATTCTTTACTATATCATTGGTTAAATTAAATGCGGGTCTCCCGGATGGTAGTAAGACGTGGTTCAAAACAAAACCACTCAAGATTCAATACCAGCGTGTGCCCGCTTCGGTGGCTGCGTGATCTAAGGTGCTACGCTCACAATATACTAGACTACCAATGAGGAGGAGATCATGGTTCGATCCCAGTCTGGTGTACTCAGGGTGGTTTATTCCTGAATGGTTTCCCACTCTCTCTCCCCACACAAGTACGGATACACTTCTTCTAAATAAACCTTCCTCATCCCTAACCCATTAGCGTAATTATTACATAGGCCTAATCGTATATTTCGAAAGGGAAGTAATACGCGGTGCTAGGCAAAAAACTGGATCACCATTGCCTGGAATATTGTGGACTGCCTGCTGCAAGTAAGGTGTCTAAGTCTGCTTCCTTGCAGCTCTATAAGCGGTTGCTTCAGAAACTATAAGTACAAGAAAGGTGCACTTTTGAGTGACTTGCAATGTTTTGTCAATATGAAGGAATCGTCATGTAATATTGGCAAGCCAACACCCGACGTTGTTTATTACTGTAAGTGAAAATCATTATCACGTTCCATTTGTGAGACAAAGACCCTGAGGGAAAAGGAGAGTAAATATTTGCAATGTGGTAGGCCTACTGAAGAAACTAAAGAGGATAAATTGGACAGATCAGATGACTAATGAAGAAGTTCTAAGAAGAGTCAATGAAAATAAAACCATTTCGCAGGTGATTCTCAGAAGAAAGGCCAACTGAATGGGTCACATGATGATAAAAAAAATGGCTTATTGAGTTATGTCACAGAAAAACAAATTGGAAGGTAGAAGGGGACCAAACAGATGATGACTGCAATTAATGAATGCCCTCGAGCAAGGAAAAGAGATGAATTTTCAGAATATAAAAAAGGAAGCTGCTGATAAGACATGCTGTATGACTCAATTTGGACAAGGCAATGGATTTGTCGAAAGACAGAACATCTGACAAAAATAAAATATGTAATATAGTTTTAAAAGAAGAAGGCTTAGACATTGGCGAGGGGTGACGACAAATAAAAGAGTGAAATTGGCAATATTTCACTTCTTAATCATTTACTACAGATTTGCTTCCGTTCATAGTCATTCATTTAAAATAATATAGTTGAAAAATGACACCTGAACAGTGAACACTGGCATCGAAACCAGGACATTTGACTTGGCGTGTCAAAGCTCTACCATTGAGTTATCCAGATGTATTGCTTGCTAAGGGTCATTCGTCTATTATAGTCTAAGACAGAGTCTGTGGTGTGTGTGGTTGAGATCGTAGCGACTTAGTAGTCTTATTTAGAAACGAATACACTTGTTTGGTGGTTTATAAAATTATGCACTAAACCAATTTATGTGATTAACATAATTTGATGGATCATGTACATTTTTCAATACCTATTAACTTATAAAATAGTAATTATCATCCCAGATCCATCGCTGGTCAGATATAGCGTTTACAATACACTATTTTCAAATGGGGGTCAGTTGGTATTCGGTGGGCTTGGCAGACTGATATCCAGCAGTACCTTCTGACTCAGTGAGGAAAGCAATGGGAAACTACCTCACTCTTCATTTCCCTAGTACGCTGCCTGGACTTTACAGCTGACGATAGAACTGTTGATTATCCAGCTAACAAAGTTAACAGCAAAAAAAAAAAAAAGTTTATATTTTCTAAAAGTGTCTTCCTACAAGAATCATACTATATCTTTCTGTGTGTAATCGCAAACCATGTACAGATAAAACTTGTACAAGCATCAACATAAATGCTCACCCCAGGCCATGGTTCCGATAGCTACTAAGTACTACAAGTTTCCAGACTGGAGTCAGGTTTTCAAACATTCACTTAATCACCAGTTAAATTGATTTCAAACAGGAAAAATATAGGATGAACGCCCGTTGAAAGGCGTGTAATTATGTGACGTAAGAGAATCACAATCATATACTTATGGTTGGAGAGTTACGTTCACAAACGCTTCAATTGAAGCATAACGGGATTGACCTGACAGCGTCATCAGATTAGATCTGCAAAACAATTCTCTCGCGTGTTCACAATTTTAATTTGTCTAAGAAAGGTGGCATTCCTTAAGGAAAAGAGCTTTTCTGAAACAAGTGTTCCAATTGCCTATCTAAACGCTGGTTGTTCAAGGCCAGAGTAAAGCAAAACCACTAGCTATTCTCTCCTAGGTTCAGAAGGACGAACAACACGTTTATAGTAGATCTGAAGTATCCTAAGCCAAGCGAGAGACGACAAGGTTACTCAGATACAATATTAGCCACAGTGTACCAAATTTATGGACCTTGATTTTCACACGATCTTCATTCACTTGCAAAAACGAGTCCGCTTTGTTGGTCTGGGATCTTATTATTTTATTATTATTTGAGGTATTTAACGTGCACTTTCTGAACCGATTGATTATATCATCACACGAGAATTTCTACGAGGGAGAGCGAAAGGGCCTACCAATTTTGCTGGGAAAAATATATTTTCACATACCTTCCAGGGATCTTTTACATGCCACAATTGACATGGGACCGACGACGGCTTTACTTCACCGCCGAAGGAAGTTGTGCTACGGATTTTTGTCACTTAAGAAAAATTAGTCGACACCGGCTAGGCTTGAACCTATGAGCATCGGTTCCTGAGGTGAGCACTCCACCCCAAGACTACCGATGTTGACGTCCGGGGTCTTAATTCCAACCGGGTGTAGAGGGGATTCGCACCCCCGTACCCTTTCCCAAATGGTTTTTTACTCTTCCTCAACGAAATTCTACTTTATTATTCACTACCCCGTCAAGATTCTGCAGTTGTACGTCATACGCTGGATAAATAAACCACCCCGTCAGTGTAAATATGACAATTGCCCGGACGGGTAGTCAAACGCAAACGTCATATTTGGTCACATGAGTTTTTGAGGGGGCGCTGTGTGAAAGTGAGGGGGAAATGGAAGAAGGTTGTTGAAAGAAGATAGTGTAATTATTACGGTTGATTCACTAGTGTTTGTGTAATTCAAGGATTTTGTTTAACCGCGTCTCCCAACCCGCTCGGATTATTAGGATTATATTTGCATGTATTTTATATATATATATTATAAATTATTTTATTTATACATACAATACTAATAGGATAGTGAAGAGTTGGTAAAAATGTATATGAAATGTACTAGCATTTACATGGAAGACGAGTGGGAAAACATTAATGTAAAATCGCCTTCAGTACACCCAGCTAGGATTTGAACCCTGACGTGGCCGTCATCGACAAACCAATTTGTGAGATTTTCCTTTGATACACGTACTTTTTTTTTTATTCGCCGCTTCCAATCTACCCGTTTGGACTATACGCAAAGACGCGTGCTCATTGGTGCGAATTTCAAGGAATAATATTTTTTATATTTCTATATGATAAAATGGATAGTTTTCAGTTTCAAATATTTTGTTTTCTGGCCGAAAATTCTAGTTTATTGAAACCTACCAATAAAATAGGCTACTTTACTTCAAATTCAAAAAGGTAAATAATATAATACGTTAGAAATTTGATTTTTGGATTTTTATTGTTGTAATTGTATTTAAAATGACGTTTTAATACATCCGATGTTTGTATACACATGTCAATCTGTCAATAAGACCTGTGTAATTATAGCATTTAGACAATAATTGGTGACCTGGCGGTCTAGGGGTAAGGTGTCAGACTTCTGTGTTGGGGGCCTGGGGTTCAATCCTTGGTCCTGGCACAGATTTATCTGATTGCCAAACCTTTCCTTCACCTATGACAAGGCATATATTAATCAAAACTTGTGAATGTGTGGAATTCCAGGCCTCCACCGTGGTTCGGATCCCACATTAAACTTTAGATCCTCCATTTCATCTCGCAATCACCCTACCATTGCACATTAGCGTAAGTGCGTACAACCCGAACGGGCAGTAGGACGCGGTGATGATGATGATGATAATAATAATAATAATAATAATATAATACAAGAATTCTGTGATGGTAGAACATAGTTTGGCCCTACCTGAAGACTTAAAATATTTGGTATAGAATCCACATGTTTTAAAAACATCACTATTGTAAAAGTGAACTAACACTTCAGTTCCGTAAAGTCACACATTTTTTTATCACCACGTCTTACTACCCATTCGGGAAATACCATTATGTACTACGTATGTAATTACGTTAATAGACTAGAGATGAGAAGGTTTGAATTTAGAGTAAGTATACCCACATTTGCGTGGAGATAGTGGGAAACAATTTAAGGAAAACCACCCTCAGAACATCCGACAGAGATCGAACCATGATCTGCCTGTCATCGGTCTTGTCTATTGCAAGAGTAGTTCACCGAGTTAAGTCAGCAGTTCAATCGTATCTGAACTAACACCTTAAACTTTATCAAAACCTATTGAAGCTTTTATTTAAAAATAATTGATTAATTATTAACAGTGTTTTTGACTCAGTAAACTTAGAGGGAGATACGCTGTGCGGGTTGCATCTAAATTTTCGCACATTCCCACTCTTGGTGCCGAAGCGCTCCACCCATTGATATCGCCTTGGCTATGACTGGTTCGCTCTCCTAGGTCGCTTGTTTACCTATTCCTTACACATTCCTTCTTTTTACTGTAATTTAGATCAAGTATTGTAATCGTGCACATTTTTACTTGGAGATTATGTTGTATCTTCACATTTGGTGCTCCTACTGGACTCAAAAGTAGGTCTTACAATTCTGTATCTTCTAATGTATGTTTGCATTTGGGGCTACAGCCAAAAAGGTTTGATGGATTTCATTCAAACTCGATATTTAGAAATGTTATGGTCATAGCCCAAGGCTAAATCGTTATTTAGACCCTAGCGATAAAATTAAAGGTAGATTACTTTTGACCATGTGAAAATTTAAAGTTTTTATGAAATGACTAACAATTTTGATTAGATTGGGTTTTTGAAGAGAGTTTTTCACTGTAAATAATAACATGTATTTGTTTTATTTATTTTTAAAAATCTTTGAGGTTAGTTTACTGAATGATTTTTGAAAATCTTATTTTTTTAATGGTTAAAATAAATGTATTTAAATATACATCTGAAGTGTCTCATGTGATTATCAAAATAATATTTGTTATTCAAAGATGCAAATTTGTGAATTCATACAACTTTTTTTTTAAAGTTAAGAATATATGCTTTTGTTTCAGTACTTTGGCCGTGAAACACGCCTAGTGACAGCAAAACATATCAACACAGGAAAGCCTGTCTTGACTCACCACTATATGACGGGCAGGCAAAGGCTTGGAATGTTGATATGCTTCGTTTTATTCTTTGTAAAATTCGTCTTCTTGGCCATTTTACAAGCTCACCAACGCCCACCTCTAAACGAAAGCAACTCAAATAATAATTATATAGTGAGATGAAATAAAATTCATTAATTTTATTTGCTAGAGCAGACTTCATTCCTTTAAAAGCACACCCTATGGAATAATGCTAGAGATCAGTTTCCAGGAACTAAGACAAGTCTAAAGGACACAAGTTCCGAGTCCATAAAGTATCTAAAAAATTCAGCTTTGTTTATACAGTTTATTGATAGAGACCCTTTTTTGAGGTAGATAAAATGATTGGATTTTACTAAATAAAAAAAGGTTGTATTTCGATAAAAAGTTGGCAAATAAAATGCTTTCTTCGGCTAAAAATGGTAAAAGAAAAAATCCAACTCAAATTTAAGTGGCATATGGCTATAGATATAAAAATTACGGCTCAATTAATCATTCCTACATTTTAAATATATGCCTTTGGTCACAATCTTCTTCTTAAGGCAACCACCCAAAGGTTGGTTTGCTGGGATTTCTATCAATCCGAAGCTAGGCATGCACTCAGACCTTAGGCTGGTTAGTGCTGCTTGCGGCATCTGGTATAAATCCCATGTACTACGGAAGTTCAGAAAGTGTAGTGGTTCCCCATTGCCTTTCACACTGAATTTCTA
Source organism: Timema bartmani (assembly GCA_902151455.1). Taxonomy (NCBI): domain Eukaryota; kingdom Metazoa; phylum Arthropoda; class Insecta; order Phasmatodea; family Timematidae; genus Timema; species Timema bartmani. The sequence continues at coordinate 109,670 of CABFWB010001974.1, forward strand.
CGAGCTATCGCTAAAATTTGGCAGAGAAAGGTATTTTCATTCTTTTACATACCACAATCGACATGGTACCGACGGCTTTACTTCCCCTCCAAAGGAAGTTGTGCTACGGATTTTCTTATCGCTCAAGAAAAATTAGTCGAAACTGGCTGGGTTTGACTCCGCGAACATAAACGAGACGAGCACCTTACCCCAAAACCACCAAGGTCGACTTTGGTCACAATATGACTGCTATAATAGTCAGATCAAACAAATATGTTACTACTTCCTTACCAATGGTCTTTGGTTGAGGGAAATACATTTTCTAGAATAGGAACATTGATTGGTTATAGGAACAGTGAGAGAAAAAATAGTTTAGTTGGTAGCCAACACTTTTTTCTGGCAATACCGTGAAAATGTCCCATTGATTTTTATTTCACGTATGCACAGGTTTGTCAATAACCTTTTTTTGTCTATGGGTCTAGAAAAATCTGTGCATCATGTCTGAAATGATTCTGGAGTAGTATTATCTATTTTTTGTTTTTTTATGTTTCAGAACCTAAACCATGGCAAACGTATTGAACGACAGCAAGAGTCAACCATTCATTAATCGAATACGAGCTAATAATTCGTTCCGTGAGGCATTAGAAGCTGGGGAGACATTTATCGACTGCAAGTGTATTCCTGAAAGGCTGCGGCGAAGTCACTGGTGGGTTACCAGAAATTGTAAAAAGGGTTAAGAAAACGGCAAGACTAAATTCGGTGAAGGACGCTCGGAAAAAGTCTCACAGAAGAGCAAAGCAATCATTGAAGGCAGTAGTGGTAAACGGCGTCGAAACAATTCAAGTGTTGACAAGGAAATTTTACAGAAATGGGCAAAGCATGTTAGTCATCAAACTGTTAGTGGATACCGTGATCAAGCAGGCTTAAAGCCTTTCAATATTCTCCTAAAAACCACAAAATCAGCTTTAAACATTAAGGATCGGATATGGTTTTAGGATTGCCTACAAAATTGGGACGAAGTGGAATTCATGCATTTTGCGCCAAGTGACGAATTATTTGTGTGAACATATCGGAGACTGAACTACCAAAATGATAGGGTCTGTGCACTCTCTATGAATGACATTTCAGACGATGAACATTACCAGGCAATTTCTAAGAAGCTGTATTGCATCGGAATATTCATTTGCATCGCAGCGGAGAGAATGATGTGGATTATTAAAGAGGAGAGCGAATCATGGAATGGAAAATATTTCAGGAAACGTCATTTTGCAAGAAAACGTAATTTCATTTTTACAAGATGTCAATAATACCATCGATCTGAAAGAGGTTTGTTTTCTGCACGACAAAGCCCCATATTTCAAGGTAAATGTAACATAGGAAATGTCGTGGAAAAATGGTATTGACTTCTTTGTAAATTCTGAATGGCCAGTTTAATCTCTCAATATGAATGTAAGTTAGCATTTTGGGGTTGTTCTCAAGAATGGTATTGAACCTCTGGTGATTACGGAACGTGACAACAGCCAGTATTCTTTAGACACCCTTGTGGGGCATTTCACAACCGTTCTTCATGAAATGCAGAGGAATGAGGACCTTTTTTTAACGCTTATTAATTTATGATCCTAAAATATTGCGTGCTGTTCGGGAAGCCAATGGTGGACACACTTTATACCTATAAAGAATCATTAAAGTTGGACCTAGTAGCGGAATTCGCATGGTGTCTTCCTGTTTATTGACAGACCCTGAACAAAGGCTATAGGCAATCCTGTATAATATATCCAAAACTGCTTCAATGGACTTAAAAATATTTTGATATTAATTTTAATGTAAGAAGTAAAATTTCGTAAAATCGCGTCTCGCAGTATTTCAGTATATCTACTTATTGCGCTTCCAAGAGCCATTTAAATACTAAATAAAATGATTGTATGGCAACCAAACCTAAGCACATAGTCTAATTATAAGGTGTAAAGCTCACAATTGTATTAATTGCTGGTGGTATGGAGGTCGAGGATCGATCCAGACCAAGTGCACTGAAAGAAGTTTTGACATGTAATTTATAACTGTGATTTTCCTGTCTCCTCTCAATAATAACAAAAGCATTAATTTCTCCAGGCTACTTTTTCAATTTACACTTCTTAGACGTTTGAGTTGAAAATAAGTATTAAAAAAAGACCAAAAATTGACAGAGGTTCACTACGTTTAGCTTCCAGCTTAAGAAATTCACATCATATGTCAAATGTGAAAGCTGCATATTCTATCTGATGGCATATAAACAATAAAAAAAATTAGGAACTAATAATTTTTTGAGCTGCAAGTAAATGTGCTTCAACCGGTGGATGGACTATAACTTTATCCTTTACAGGTGTTATAATAATGTTTAGCCCTTGATTTGGGTGTTTATTTTAAACTGTTTTTGCTCTCGGTTAAAGTCCATCCACTATCTATTAATATGTCTGGCCCAAGAGTTATTAACAACTTTAACATAATGTAGGTAGGGAAGAGAAGGTTTACTTATGAAAATGCATGAGCTGTAAAACGAAATACCCAGTGCAACCGGTCGGTATTCGAGCTTGGATCTTGACTTCCCGGTTCAGAGTCAAGCACTCCAGCTGAGTATGTATTCCTGAGTGCGTTCTTGAGCGTTTAGAGTGGTTTACTCTGCAAAGTTAAATGGAAAGACCATCCAAGATGGATCTGAATGTACTCTGGAATACAGCTCGCTACACATAATTGACGCTCTAAAATAACTAAAAGATCTGTTTTCATGTATCCATATGCCAAATTGTGTGTTTTATAACAGTGTACCGTTTAAAATGCCCTTCTGTTATTTGATTAGAAAGTTTCTAATATCCTGTAGTTGTATTACCTGACTAATTGTGTAATTCAAGAAACAATTAGTGTCCGTGACCATACAGCAGCTCCAGCATTGAACCCGGTGGCCTTGACTTGTGACGTCATCCAACAGTGTTTACTTGAAGACTAGCAGTGTGTTAATCCCCTTCCCCCTCTATTAAAGGCCAACACTTGAAAACTAACCAAAGCTAGCAGAGCCTATCAGCAATTAGCATATTACACACACGGTCAAAAAAGTTGCTCTATAAGAAGACCCAAAATGTTGTACTTCAAAAAACATTAAAATTTTTAATCAGGTTCCTAATTCTTACGTTGTATAGTTTAAGCTTATATTTTTAACGATTTATAAATGTTTATATCTGTACCAAAATATACTTTTTTTATGCATTAGACTCATCAGTGTTCAAAAAAGCTAAATGTATGTATGCATGTATATAGTCTTGTATGTACGTGTAAATGTATGTTCGCATGTATGAGTGCATGTATAAATGTATACATGTATATACGTATAAATGTATGTATGCATGTATAAATGCATTCATGTACGTGTACATGTAGGTATGTATGCATAAATGTATAAGTGCATGTATACACGTAAGTATGCATGTCTGTTAAAGTGCATGTATAAATGTATGAGTGCGTGTCTAAGTGCATGCATGTATGTATGTATGTATGTATGCATATGTGTATGTATGTATGCATGTATGTATGTATGTATGTGCATGTATGTATGTATGTGCATGTATGTATGTATGTATGTGCATGTATGTATGTACGTGTGTATGTCTGTGCATGTATGTATGTATGCATGTCTGTGCATGTATGTATGTATGCATGTCTGTGCACGTATGTATGTATGCATGTCTGTGCATGTATGTATGTATGCATGTCTGTGCATGTATGTATGTATGCATGTCTGTGCATGTATGTATGTATGTATGTATGTATGTATGTATGTATGTATGTATGTATGTATGTATGTATGTATGTATGTATGTATGTATGTATGTATGTATGTATGTATGTATGTATGCATGTATGTATGTATGTATGTATGTATGTATGTATGTATGTATGTATGTATGTATGCATGTCTGTGCATGTATGTATGTATGTATGTATGTATGCATGCATGTCTGTGCATGTATGTATGTATGTATGTATGCATGCATGTCTGTGCATGTATGTATACGCATGTGTGTATGTATGTATGCACTAAGCATAAATTATAAACTTTAAATGGTGGCAGGTGTTATCCCGAATCAGCTTAAAATGTCAAAGCTAAATCCCATTTTTATAGACGATGATAAAATATCATCAAAAAGTGATGAACCGGGCACCATAAATAATGTTCCTGGTGTTTCCAAAAGGTGTGGCAAAATAAGACAAGTGTCTTACAAAGAAATAGTTTTTCATTTCGATAAGGCTCCATTAGTAATTTACGGAATATCAATTACAAGAATCGATACAAAAGACATTGTGGCAAACTCTGAGAAAGTTTCATGGAGCAATTACATTAAAACACCTTTCATCTGGATCCTGGCGACCAGGATAATCCGGACTTATTTTCGAGAAACTAATATATTTCCAAATGTTTAACATTAACATATGGGACCTAAATTAAGTTTAATACGTATATTTATTTAACTTTATCGGATAATACACATTAACCAAAATATACTATTTTTAATTATTTAATCAGCAGAGGCTTTACGTGCACGGTTGGAACAGGTTTTTTTCCCCAGTTATACGCTATTTCTCAATCGCTCTCTTCCATATTTTCGTTACATTTAATATATAATACGTTTTCTTTGATTTAGATGAACGGTGTTTCACTGTGAATTATTTTTGATTTTCGAAAGCTTTCGACCCAGTTAATAAATAATATTTGTATCCATAAATTTGAAAAGCTATTATCAAGGATATCGTCTTGAACGTGTTTTAAATATATTATAACGAGAGAGTATACTACGTCTATCGAAGTAATACATTATAAAAGTGAGGTTGTAGATATTTATCATAGATTATCTCAAGGATCAAAACTAGAACCCGTTATTTTCCTGGTCTGCACTCGCGAATTTATCACATTGTATATCTGGTATGTCCACATTTCTTTGCACAGATTATGACTTTAACTGAATGGCTTATAAAACGCTAACTGACCTGGATATATTTCTAATTAGTATTTTAACCAATAATCAGAATAATGTTAAGTTCGTAATAGTGTTCAAACCTAATCAAGTCGCTATGTCTGAAACGTTAATAAGAATTAATAGCAAATCAATAAATAAAATGGAAAATGGACAAAGTAAAATATATAATCCATATGTTAAAAGCCAATAAAGCTGGAAATATAGCATAATATGATAGCTAGAAATGTACCAATTACTAAAATTGTATTTATATTAGTCCTAGTAAATAGAGGAAACTAACCAAGCGAAAATCCGGGATAAATATTACCCGTGACAGCAAAAACAAAACCTATTTACCTTTTTCTGATTCATAGCCAACCACAATACTTAGAATTGAAACGTAGTCTCTTTTAACGACGTTGCTTACTTGGAGATTTCGAAGCTATTTTGCGAATCGGGTTTCATCTTAACTTGACGCACCTAAGGATTATAAACACACTAACACTTAGACATCGATGTACAGTACAAGATAGAAAGAAAGGGAATAAAATGAGCAGTTCACCCTATGAGGCCTCTTGTTTATCTACTTATGGAACTTCCCCTCTTCCTCTGACGAGTTTACCCAGCCACTATATTATCTGGGCCCTGAAAGCATTGACTTACTTTTTAAATTAAGATTTTTCTTGTTTCCTATTCTAGATGTATATGCTACCACGGACATTTTTAATTTACATCCTGGCAGGAAGAATCCCTCAGGCCATTTTCGTGACCAAACCAAATAGCTTAAGCTGTAGATGATTTATAAAAAAAAAATACGTTTACATAAACACTACTTCAAGAGAAAAATACTAATTTTGTGACACTGTTGGCCTATTTTTTATAATTATTTAGAATTTATAGTTTTTGTTTCGAAAGCTATATCCTTAAAACTCGCTAAAAAAAATCGTAAATGCATTAAGATGGGAAATCATCTTGATCTGCCGTGACGTCACAGGTAGGCAAAGTCCTTGAAACAAATACAAATTGTACAAAAGTGAGTCATACAAATGTCTTTAAAGTTCTTTGTCCGAATAAATATGACAATGTCAAGCGGAATAGCTCCCATTAGCAAGTAGTGAGAAGGAACATGGGAGGGAATTTCTTTGATAGGGAGATGAGGGTTGAGGGGGGATAAGAAAAGGAGAGGGGTCATAAATTAAAAAATAGTATTCACATGTACTAGTTAACTCAGTGTGTGTATTATCATATGACCCTTATATGCATATAATTCAAGTAAATATCATTAAAATAATAAATATAACATACATAAAACATAATACGTTTTCATAATAATATTAATACATTTTTCTCAGAGCCTAGTTCCCAGAATACTTGTAATATTTTCTAAATAACTTTTTTTAGCACAACTTTTTACTACCCGTTTGGTTTGTAGGCCTACTCCTATGTAGACTACTAATAATTACTCTCGTGTATTAAGAAGGAGGAAGGTTGGATTTAGAGGAAGTCCACCCAAATTTGCGCGGAGGGAGAGTGGAAAACAATATTAGAAAAAAACCACCCACAGTACACCCAACCAGAATTGAACCTCTATCTTCCTGTCATCAACAGTCTAGTCTACTGCGTGAGCGACCCCTTAGACCATGCGGGTTAAATCATAAGTTATAAAAATTCTTAGAAACTGATATATGTCTACTAATACTATTTTAACATTTTAATATGGATTTAGGAAAAATAGTAGCACGTTTTACTTACCTTATTTTTATTCATATGAATGGGCAGAATTAACTAAATGTTACCTGCTTCCGTGGCCACATGGTCTAAGGGTCTATTTTCACAGTAGATTAGACTGTTGATGACGGAGATATCAGGGTTTGAATATTTATCGGGTGTACTGAGGGTAGTTTTACAAATTATTTCCCCACCCTCCCTCCACGCAAATGTGGGTACACTTCCTCTGAACATAACCTTCCAAATCCTTAAATAAATTATGTTAAACTAAATATTTCAATAATAGGCCTATAGGAGTTGGAGGAAAAGTTAAATAATTAAAAATGTTAACAATACTTTTATGTACTGGACAAATAATTATATTTTTATTGAAGTTAAAATGCTCGGGAAAAAAGTATATAAAAGGTACGAACCAGATAAACATAAATGCTCTTATAGGAGGACTAGTGAAAAAATTTAATAAATACATAATGGTAAAAGTCAAAGTAAATTTCTTAAACTTTAGGATCGAATGTATTTTCTAGGCCCTAGGGACTCCCTCCGGTCAAACCTCCATTTTTCTGTACTGTACTTTAGGCTCATTAAAACCCCTGCCGATCGATGCAACCCGTATACCATACGTGTATTGTGTGTTACATCTACCAACTCGACCAAAATACGTTGCATTTGTGTTTGTAAGTTAACTAGTAGGTAAATGAGTGATTGAATTAATTAATGAGTGAGTGGTGAAAAAATGTTTTTTAAGGCGTAGGGTAGTAAGGACTGAGTGGGGCTGAGTAGTAAGCTGAGTGACAAAATGAGGGAGTGCGTAGAAGAGTGTTTGTTTGAGTGAAACTAAATAAATGATTGCTTGAGTTAAACTTAACGAGCGAGATAATGAGCGTAGCGAAGTTCTGTTTTAACCTGAGCATTTGTCCTTTCCTCTGTCTTTCCGTCTGTCCAGATCCTTTTTTCCACGATAACTTCCAAATTCGTGGACCAATTTTAACAAAATTTGGCAGGGACATTCTTTGAGTCTAGTCCGAACCACGTATGTACAAGGTTTTCCTATTTGGTTATAAGTTTAAAGATGGTGGCAGCTTAAAAATCTGTCCAGTCCATTGTTCCACGATAGCTGCCAAAGGTGTGGCCCATTTTAACGAAATTTGGAAGGGATATTCTTTTAACCTAGGCTAACGATGTATGTACAGTACATAGTTTTTTCAATATGGTTATCTGTTTTAATATGGCAGCCATTCTCAAGGTTATTTGTTTAGTAGCTCATCTCGAATGATTAGAATTTAAAATGCTATTGATCGAATATCAATAAAGAATTGTTTATTAATGTTTGACATATATTGTGAGACTAACGTCTCAAACCACGTGAACAATAGTTATTATTTATGAATGTAATGTACTATTGAATATAGTATTAATTAGTTTTATATCTAACTTGATCATCATCGGAAAAATGTCAGCTCCAAATAAAAAGAGAAATTACGGGAGGTATTTCAACTTCAAATCCAAAGAGAAATCTTAAAAATGTAGTGATTTTATTAACTAGGCGTAGAATACGAATGAGTAGTATGACGCGGTGCCAAAAAAATTGCTTTTCTTCCCTAGATCTAGCTTTTTTTCAAAGTGGATCTGATGGCTAAAATGATGAAATAGTAGCTAGGGATGTTTCTAGCTTTTTTTTAATCTTTCTCTAGTTTTAAGAGAGGTAAAATTTTTGTGTGATTTTTCTATTGTTTTCTTAATTTTAAAATAATGTATGTGTGATTTATATAAATAAAAACGCGCTACAGTGAAATTGATAGCAGCCGAATTATGATGGTCTATTCAAGACTTTCTCGATTTTTTTTTCAGTTTTAAATATTTTTTTAGATATACTTTCATGTAATCATACGCCCGCTAGTGATGATTATAACAGTACTAGCAATATATTTTTAAATCAATATGTTGCAACCTACATCGGTGGAAGTGCGGACCAAACGTCTGTCTCATCTGGTCTGGTTTGCTGGTGATGCAAAAGTCGATGTTCAAATCCTATATAGACTTACCTGTTTCTTCCCCCCGTATATGGTTTCTTATTTATTATCAATTATATCTTCCTCATTCGTAATCCAACTAAATGATAATAGCCCGGATGGGTAATAAGACACGATGCAAATATAATTGTGTATTTCAGTTACCAGCACTAGATCGTGTTCAATCACGTGTTCACGCGTCTCAACATTCCACGGACCACCACTACGCACAATTTTAATCCACTCTACACCTGATGAAGTCCTGTTAATGGTAGCCTGACGTATAAACAGTGACTTTTGGTTTCTTGACCTAGTTTGTGTGGCCTAGGGGCGTTTCCATTCAACAAGGATCAAGTGCTATTGCTTGGAATTTGTATTAAGGGGAAACGTTCCACGTATCGGATAGATACCTACATTGTCGAGAGTATTCAATGAACGTGTCTAATTTATTATTGAAATAATATAATACACGCGACGTTATTGACTTGTTTATCACCTGCATCGGTGGGAAAGAAGGATAAGGTGTCTGTCTCGTCTAGTTTGGTTTACACGGAACTCAACGTCTATATTCAAACTGAGTGTACTGAGTATGTTTTTCCTAAGTAGTTTATCACTCTCCCTCCACACAAATCAGGTAGATTTCTACAACTTTATCTTATTTTTGTAAATATTGGGATATCCCGGACGGATAGTAATTGACTCTTGACTCGAAAGACCGTAGTTCAATCCTCGACTTGTTTTTTTAACAATTTAAAAAACCATTCTAAGCAATGATTTAACAAGGAGTGGAAATATATTGATTCCTCATAATCAACTCAAGGAGTAAGGGATTTTAAAACAGATAAGGAAATATTTAAATGTATTATTAATGTTTATTATGTAATTTCGCCATAAAGTTTAACAGGGTTGATGTAAAACATAGGATATTTTTCAAATCGATTTACTACTTTTTAACTTTTAATTTAAATTGTAATTTTAAATAGGTCTCAATTTCCTCAATATTCTATCTTTACAATATTTAATTTATTAGTTTTTTCAATCAATGTATCTCAACTAAGACTTTCAACGTTCAATTGTGAAATGTATATATATATAATTTAACGCTAAAATTTGCCCATTATTGTACTCTTTAATACTTTACATTATATATACATGCTTAAAAGACTTGTTTTATAAAACAGATAGTGTATTTCCATTATTTATTTATAAATATAATAACATTATTTGTCTATTTTAGCTATGCAACTCATCACAAATATATATTTAAATATGATCCCTTTGCAATACTTTTATTTTTATTTCAGCAATGTGATTTATCATCTTCTTTCAAAGTGAATGCTTGTGGGTGAGTTTAAATACACCCTCCTGCCCTAATTTTTTATAAGTTATCAATCTTAAGTCACTGATAGTCGTTACCGGCACAAAACACAATCACACCGTCTAAATATTTCCAATGTGAATAATCTCCGCTACACTCATTAACTTTAAAGTGTTTCTTTCTATAATATTCAACATTTTAAAAAACTATAAGATGATTGACGGGTCAGATGAAATAATTCAGCTTATGATATACACATTTTATTCATTTGTCCATAAAAGTATTTGAACTTCGGATCTTTTACCTTAACGTGCCACTGCCAATAGTAAATGGTTAAAATATCTAGGAGGGAACTTTTTTTTTGTCAGATGACTTCCGAATGAAGTATATTTATTTAACAAAAATATTTTCAATATTTTGTTATTTTTAACTTTTTCAAATAACACTAATTAGCATTAAAGCTATCTATAAAAAAATATATTATATAATTTCCTGATGAATATAAAATAAATCTTTATTTTAAATTTCACTTGACACATCAATTAACTTCTTTGTCTCTAGTGCAAGGAGAAACCATTTAATTACTCTTGCTAAATCGTCAATAATAAATGATACGGTGCACCACACAAACTTCCTCTCTCTTTATCTTAAACTAGACATTTATTAAAAACTCGTAAGATTTGTGAAACGAAATAATAGGGTTATACATTGTTGTAGAAACACTACATCAACGATCATGAATGAAATAAATGGTAACGGAACTCCGCACGGACTTTCTCACTCCATTATTTAAAAATGGAGGTATTTAATCAAAACCCGTAATACATGTGAAACTAAATAATATACACTAGCAAACCCGAACAAAAATTGCGTTATACTTACGTTAAACATTTTTTGAATCCCAGATTTTAATTTTATGGTTTTTATTTTTAAGGAATTAAAGACCTCACTAGAACATTTGGACCAAAAAAAAATGGATATTGGGTCCACAAGGGAAAGAACACCAACTTTTTGAAAAACTTACTTTATCTACTTATTCTATGGAATTAGAGAGTTATTGCGTTAAAACTTAAGTAGTGTGTCTGTACACTAAAGCTCACAAAATTGCATTAATATATTTGCAATAACTAAGAAACTATTAGTTTTATAAAGATACTAGCGGACCCGACAGACGTTGTCCTGCCCGAACGTTGGCTTTTCGTTTGGGTGGCATAATTTATTTCGATAATAAAACAAATACTATGTGATCATCACAATTAAAATTCACAATGAACTCCAATTAGTGAGTTACACAAATATTACAAATTCAGTGTTTGTCAAGACAACATACAAAATAAAACATCTTTTCATTTTTGGCATTTCGCCCACAACTCCGCAAATATCAGCTTTATCGAAAAACAAACATAACTATGAATTATTCTCAGAAGTTCAATTATTCATGAACTTTTCAGAAGGTTTTAACGGTCAATTATTAATGAACTTATTAATTTTTTAATTGTCAATTATTAATATTATATTCATTAATATAAATATTGGGTGGTTGGGAGGGGGGGGTTGAAATTTTGAGGTTATGTGTTCTGATATGCAAAAAATCTTTTTAAAAAATATCCCCCCCCCAAAAAAAAAATTCGCTAAAAAAATCAAAAAAATCCTAAAACCCGATTGCAGCGCCACCTACCGGGTCCAATTGTGAATCTAAGCCATCCACGGACCCACTCAAACACACACACAAAATTTCATCAAAATCGGTCCAGCCGCTTAAGAGAAGTTCAGTGACATACACACGTACAGAAGAATTATATATATTAAGATATTTCAAATAATAGCTTTTTATTTTTAATAGTACTACAATTTTGCAATGATAAGTTATTTAGTATCTCAAATAGTTGTGGAAATACGGAAATTTCCTCTTCTGTAAAGTACCCTAAATGTAATTTTCATAAGAAAATTAAAATAACCATTTTATTTATAATCTTAATCAACGCCTAGATACGAATTTTAATCAAACTCTTTAGAGCCGATTTTGAGAAAATATTTTTTTTCTCGCTTTTTATTGATCTACTCTTAATTTTAGGGTTAAACAGACACACAGACAGATGGCATTACAAAAAACACTTTTTAGGGTTCGGGGGGTCATGAGACGTTGACATCCATAGTTTATGTTCTAGTCCGAGGTAATGACAGACAGACAGAAATTCAAAAACCACTTTTTTGGATTCGGGAGTCATGAAACGTCAACATTCAACAAAATTTCGAGTTTGATTTTTTTGATGATCACAATACTTTCTCTACCTGTAAGATAGCGAGAAAGTAATAATATGCACTGTTACTTACTCTTTGGCATTGGGAACTAGGAACACTGTTACAGAATAATTAAGAAAGGAGAAACATCTTTGCCCACCGAAGAACATAAGAATCAAATTAATTTCCAAGGACCTGAATTAAAAAGTGTAATTATTTAATTATAGATCATAAGCTATTGGTTTTATAAAAATTTTATTTCAAATAAAGGATTGTTATCTTTAATAATACTACAACTGTACAATGATAAGTTATTTTGTATCTCAAATAGGCCCTAGTTGTGGAGAAATTATGAAAATTGGAAAATGTCCCTTATCCAAAGTACCCTCAAATTTTTTTTCGTATGAAAATTAGAGTTGCCATCTTGTTTATAATAATAAACAGTGTCTAGATATAGAATATAATCAAAATTATTAGAGCGAATTTTGAGGAAAATATATTTTTTCTCTTTTTGGCCTTCAGTAAACTACCCCTAAATTTAGAGCTAGATATAAAAAAAAACCTTAAGGGGGGACCTTATGAAAGGCCCAGATATCAAGTTTTAACGCAATCGGCAAAATAGTTTCAGTTATAAACTGAGGTACGGACAGACAGACAGCATTTCTAAAACCACGTCAACATTCATCAAAATCTTGAGTTCGATTTATTTGACGATCACAATACTTTCTCTAGGAGGTGTCGAGAGAAAGTAAAAATAATTGAGCAATATAATATGTATTTTTAATGAAGTTGTGGAAATGGATATAAATGACGGTAAATGCATCGTCACCGTATTTGATGATTTCTAGAAAGGAAGAAATATAATAATAATGGAATGAAATGGTGTTGATTAAGATGTAAACAATAGGTTAGCAAAATTAATATTTTAATTGATGGAAATCTCTAAGCTTGCGAACAGTTTTCAAAACATGCAATAGGAATTTGATTTATTAAGCATGTGTTCTAGTTTGACCAAAATTTAAAAAAATCTTAACCAGTGTTGCGTAACTTATCAAAATTAACTTAATACTCTTAAATAGCTTGGATGAATAAATGACTCAAGTATGTTTATTAAAATAAGTAACCATGCTTATACCAGTAGAACTAATTTAACTAGTAATTAGATTCGTACAGATAACTTCAGCTAATTTATGTTACAAAAATGCACCTAAGGGATTTTATATAACTTAATATGAAATTAATATACCTAACTAATTTCATCTAACATTATCTAAAATAAGTGTACTTAATTTTACTTCATCTAACTTTATGTAGTCTTCCATAAATATATCTAATTTAATTAATCTAACTTTATTTAAGTACACTCCGTTCACCTCAAAAGGTTGCAGTTTTACAATGATTGATTACACAATGGTACTATCTACTAAGATTTACGGTCCTGGGTTCAATCCTCGGTCCCGGCACAGATTTATCTGATTGCCAAACCCTTCCTTCACCCCTGACAAGACGTGCATTAACCACAACTTGTGAACGTGTGGAATGCCAGGCCTCCATCGTGGTTCGGATCCCACGTTAAACTGCAGGTCCTACATTTCATCTCACAATCACCCTACCATTACACATTAGCGTAAGTGCGTGTAAACCGAACGGGTAGTAAGACGCAGTGCTAATAATAATAATAATAATAATAATAATAATAATAATTACTATAATAATAATAATAAGCTTTACTATAGTGGAACCAAGCAAAGTAGGCTTGTTACTTTTCACAGCAAACGAATTATGCACTAGTCATGGCGTCATCTGACTTTGTTTAAATTAAATAACTGTTGTGACTGACAGCATGGAAGATACCAAAGTGTATATAGGCCCTATAGAGGCAATACAGATGCCTTAATTTTAAAAGACAACATAAGATAAGACATAATTTACACTGGAACTACTTGTAAAGTTCGCAGGTACAAAGCCAGCTACGTGTGAGTAAACACAGGTAGCACGAACACAAGATTGTGAATACTATCAGATGGCATATTACCTCTTAAAACATTTGCTGCTGACAATGAACATGAGTTTAACTTCAGCTTTCACTCTTGGAGTAAAGGTCACACGATGTATTTATAGAAACCTAAATTAGGTTGCGTAAAGCATTATTATATGTGCGTGTGTTTGTGTATGGATGTGTGAGAGAGAGAAAGAGAAAGAGTGTGTGTTAGGAGTATATGTGAGAAAGAGTGTGTGGGCGAGAGAATGTGTGTAGGAGAGAATGTGTGTAGGAGAGAATGTGTGAGAGAGAGTGTGTGTAGAAGAGAATGTGTGTAGAAGAGAATGTGTGAGAGAGAGTGTGTGTAGAAGAGAGTGTGTGTAGAAGAGAATGTGTGTAGGAGAGAATGTGTGAGAGAGAATGTGTGTAAGAGAGATAAGTGTGTGCTAGAAAGAGTGTGTGTGTGTGAGAAAGAGTTTATGTGGTTGAGAAAAAGTATATGTTAGAGAAAATGTATAGGAGAGAGAGTGTGAGAGTGTGTGTGTGTGTGTGTGTGTGACAGTTCGTGAGAAAGAGAGAGAAAGAGTATGAAAGAAATAAAGTGCGTAAGGGTTCGGCCAGACTGACAAGCGTGCGAGCGAGCGCGCAAGCGACTGGGTGGCCAGACTGGTGAGCGTGCGAGCGAGCGCGTGATTAGCAGATAGCTCTCGATAGTTGTTGACGAGGAGGCTCCGAATCTTGGCTGAGGGAACTGAGGGAGGTTTTAACAAGCGATTTATTGTTGTGGTTTTCTCCTCCTCTCTCCACGCTAATGGTGATTATTATTTTTAAAGGCATACTTTGATAATATTGAAGTATTTTAACATATCAGTTTTACATATATTTTTTCATTTCATATATATATGTATATATATACATATAAGTATGGTTTATGATCTTACCAATTAAATTAGGCCGTTAGTAGCAAGTGTGCTAAACCTATCGAATAGTAATAAAAATGTCAAAATGACAAGTTTTCCTAGCACTTGATAAACCAACATATAATAATATTGCCTAGCACCTGTAAACTAGACTGTACCGGGTTGAGCGCACGTGCTTGAAAAATAGAACCAGTTATATCTTTCAAGCGTGCGCGCTCAGTCGCTCGCGCGCTCCAGTCTGGCCACCTCTCATTACAGCCAATGTGTTCTATTTTATATTTTAGTCGCTCGCTCAGTCTGGCCGCCCCCTAAAAGAGGATGTGTGTGAGAATGTGTTTAAGAGAGTGTGTTTGTTATAGATAGAGAGAGTTAATGATTGAGTCGACTTTTTGACGTACGTGTTCTTTTACCTTCTTTTTGGCGTTCACACAAGGGCGCAGGATTATCGAAGATAATAGGGTCCAAGAGAACAGGATGTAATAAATTGGGCTACTGGTGACGAGAAGATCGGGGATATTATCCCGGTCGGGTTTATTGAGGGTAGTTTTCCCTCAATTATTTCCCACATGATTTCCGCAATAATGTGGGGGTACATTCTATCCAGTGCTCAAATTGGGAAATTTTAACAACCGGAACGGTAAAAACTAACAACCAATAATTCTTAAATTTATTTTACAGCATGAAACTATTACATTGGTAGAACCTATTGCATTGTCTATTCACACTTCAATAAGTTGCATGCTAAGCCATGCCAGTTTAAGAATTTCAATAAAATTAATATTACATTGCAGTTTACTATACTAATCTAATTAATCGATAATTACAATTAATTTATATTGAAACGAAAAACACATTGTCACAATAAAACAATATCCAATATGTAACTATGTAATTAGGTAATAGTCTAAAACCATATAATATTCATTATTAATCTAAATCATTTATAATCAAATTCAAAACTAATTATTTTTACCATAAGAATTAATAATTACATCTTGTTGACATCAAAATATAAAGATTACATTGTTGTTAGAATTGTTGTTTTTCATCTATTTCATTCTTGTAAAAAATAAGACATCTCTGTTATGAAGCAAATTCTTGGAAAACGCAGTGTAATACAAAATATAATACAATATACAGACGCGTAGTAGGTGGCGTCTAGGTCCATTCAAAATCCAAAATACTATACAGACACATAGTAGGATTTGGGTTCGTTCAGACTAAAATATAGATACTTTTGGAAAACGAAAGGAAGAACGAAGAAGTAGCGTTCTACCACGCATTCGGAACGCTTTAAACTTGTGTTTTATCGGTGATAATTTCTCGTATCAACCGGAACGGCGTTCCGGTGCGTTCCAGCCCAATTCGAGCACTGATTTTATCTGCATTTTATCTTCCTCTATGACACCTTAACTCAGTCGGGAGCGTGTCTGCCTACTCAGCTAAGGATCCTGGATTTGATTCCCATCATGGCCGAAACATTTATCATCGGGGAAATGTCTGTTTCCCCTTTCACATCTGATGGAATAACGGTGTGGGGGAGGGGAGAGCGGGGTAAGGGGTGAGCTGGATGTTTCCTCTGTTTTATATCTAAGTTACCCTAGTGTATCAGTCGTGTGCTGATCTAATCAGCCGGTTCAGAAAGTGCTTGTTAAATACCTGAAATAAATGAAAATGAAGATTTATCTTCCTCATTCTTTTCCCCTCAATGTAATATTGGATTATTCCGTATGAGGCACGGAGAGCGGACAGAAAAAAATAGTTTTATTATAAATTGACCACTTTACCATGATTACAAACCTTAAACATGAGCCAAACTTCCGAAATGAGCTAATCGGTTGTATTAGTACAGTTATCATATGAAGTTAAACAGTGATCTTATTCTTATATATAAAATAGAGGTATAAAACTATTATGAAAATTCGTGTTGTGCATAGGTATCGAGTAGTTTTAAATGCCCAGACACAGACTCCGTACCCATAGGTCCGTGGTCCGTATCCGTGGTTCTTAAGATATTATATTCGCGTTTACACAGTCCGGATCCTTTATCACGTGAGCGTGCAAACCATTGAGATAAAGACTTTGTTCAATAAACTATTATTATTATTATTATTATTATTATTATTATTATTATTATTATTAGAGCGTCTTACTACCCATTCAGGTTATACGTACTTAAGCTAATGTGTAATGGTAGGGTGATTGTGAGAGGAAATGGAGGACCTACAGTTTAACGTGGAATCCGAACCACGGTGGAGGACCTGGCATTCCACACATTCACAAGTTGTGATTAGTCCAATAAAACTCTTCGAAAGAACACGTACCAAAAGTCAGCTGATCAATTAAAACAAATTTTTCGGGTAAACGTTCGGGATATAGTTGAAATGTGGGAAAATGTAGAAACACACTAAATATATTTATAGCACGATTTGAACAATCAAACTTGTAATTAGTGTGCTGGTTTTACCTGAAAATGCAAAATAAATAAATAAATGTACTATTAATATGGATGTAAACAAAGCAAGCATTACCTGTATCATTGGTGCTTTTATTTCAATGCACGCGCATATACTTAGCTGTGATTGATAGTCTGTATAAACTAGTCCTTAGAATGATCAAGTTGACCAACTTCTACTGCGTATGGATCTGGATAAGGACTCTGTATACAGAGCACTTTGATACTATGGCATCGATCTCTTACGGACCATGGACTTACGGATACGGATACGGATAGATGGGGCTTAAAAGTATGGCTACACGGAGACGACCCGCAACGCACCGCATTTTCTAGCAAGTGGCTACACGAGCCGCAACGCACCGCATTTTCTAACCATGATTATATTCTTTATAGACTGAGTTCTATTACAAAATAAGTTTGTATATTTATTTTTACTTGCATAGGTTTTCACCTATTTTCATAAAATTAAGTTAGCTATTAATTACGAAGAATAAAGTTTTAAGTTATCTAATAATTAAGAAGAAGAATGTTTGTTGTTCATTAAGTTGTATATAATATTGTTTATCTTGTACGTAATGTTGGAAACAATGACTACAGCGTCAAACATGCAACGGCTGTGAAAGAACTGCCTAGTTTTACCATAAAAATAAAGTTCTGAAGCTCCCGAACATTTATTTCCGGTGGTAGGTGGCTACACGGTCCGCACCGCAAAAGTGCGGAGTAATGTTCTCTCGACGATTCGTCCGCGCTGGTGCGGTGCGGTGCGGCTCCGTGTAAGCCAGTCCTTAAGGCATCTTCTTAAAACAAAATACGTTGTGTAGTAGCAAAATATTTTGAGGATATTTGACTCGAAGTTTATGCCCCAACTGTTTATATCAGCACATGATTTTAAACTAACTTAATCCTAGATCAGATCCAACATACAGTCTTAGTAATGTTTTTTGTTTATGCTTAACCGTCTAAAAGAAAGCCACAATTTTCTAATGAATAATCGAACCTCGGACTTTAAGATGGTTGTTTGGAAGAGCATTGAGACATATTGCAGACGTTTAGAAATCTCATTTTATTTAGGAAGTTATTTGATATTTTAAAATATTTCTTCTATAAAATGTAGGTGAAAATCATAATCAGGTTACTGATGAGTTAAAAAGTTTAAAGCTGAAAAATTAACGAAAATTTACGTGAAAATGTGTACTTCTGAGATTAAAACGAAAGATTATAAACCTAGATCCAGCATTTCTCTATCAAATAAAGTCATGTTTTGATAGGGTCATAACAGAAAATGTTACGATAAGGTGATATTGTTTTATTGAATTTTATGTAGGCTATCACATTTTAAAAAACTTAAAACTTAAGCTTTAGACTTTATAAATGGTTAGAACTTTCATCTTTATTTTTGTGAAAACAATATTTAAAAATATCAAACCACTTTAAAGACATCAGAGATTTCCAAACGCCTGCAATGCAAAACTTCCAGTGTTCTACTAGACTCAGTAGGTATGCGTATTCAATACCAATAAAGCTAAGGTGTGTAACATCAATGTCAAACATTTTCAAACAAGAACACTTTCTCACAACAATAAACCTGTTATAAAACATGTTCAACTCTCCCGAGAGTCGAATACGTGACTCCTCAGCTCAGCGTTGAAGCTGACGATTCGCAATAGTAAAAAAAAAACACTCTTCCACCTCCCCACCACTCCCCCCGGTTTATTCGTGTCAATGGCAGCACGTGTTCGCATTTAGTAAACAAACAAAGTAATAAAACATCATTTTTATCACCGGCCGGTAATGACTATTATTAGCGGGACGATTGTATGTTGTTTTACTCGTGCTAAAACCAACGATACTTTAAATGAGTGGAATTATCTTCGCAAATAACTAATTTGAAGATAAAAAAGGACCCGAACATGGAAAAATGTATAATACATTGACTAAATATGGTAGATTGAGAAAAAATAAAATTAATAATAAACGTATAATCCGAATGGGTAGTAAGGCACGGTGCTAAAAAAAACTCATCACTATTGATCAGATTGTTTAGTCATTGACTGACCTTGATTCGTAAAGTAGGAACTGAATATTTGCTTTCACTCTATTTGTTTATATACATCGTTGCCTTTCTCCGTGGTTTAGTGGTTAGAATGGACAGCCACAAATCTAGAAGACCACGGGTTGGTTTTGATATCTATTTAGGCGTAAGAGGTAAATGTATATATAGTATAAGGTGTGCTGTATTAGGTTAAATTAGGTTTTAAATTATGTGTTAAGCAACAGGAGTGTTTAGAAAGTGTGTGATTAAATACCCATTTAAAATGTACCTCGGTTGCAACCAATCTGTGTTTAGCGCAGTGTTTAACCATCAGAAAAACAAACCACATCATCGGTGCTTGTGTGGTCCACGCCATCGATCTCGCAATATACTTGATTCGTCAGTGAAGAGGAGCGGTCAAGGTTGGGATTCTGTCGGATGCACTTAATAATGTTTTCTCTACGTTTGATTTAACGATGTGCTTTTCCCCCTTCTTTCTGGAATATTATTAGGTTGCACTTTCTCTAAAACCACATTCCTCATCCTTGTATTCAGAGTGTAGAAACATAAT
>CABFWB010001975.1:0-21555 GCA_902151455.1 Timema bartmani
ACTTTCCCTCCTTACACCTAGTACACTTTCCCTCCTTACACCTAGTACACTTTCCCTCCTTACACCTAGTACACCTTCCCATACACGAAAAATAGTCCATTTGGGCAAGAGAACATATTCAAGATTGTTCTTTTCCCCTTTCAAATAATTTTCTCTCTTCACTGTGTAGTCTTTATTCTTTTTGTTACAAAATGGTTTCTTTAAACTTTAAAATAGCATTTTATCCTTTCTACCGAAAATCGTTTATGAAAGAGTAGCAATTAAATATCACCCCTTTCTCTCTTTTTTTTTTGTTCCATTCACTTTAAAAATTTAGTACAACATCAAAAGGAAAAAAAAAAGTGAAAATCTTGTCTTCAAAGCTAAAATAATCTTGAAATTTGAAAAGTTATGAAGTGTTTTTTTTTATAAAATAGCTCTAGCTCACTCATCCTCACGTAATAATACTATGCGTGGAAATTCTCAGTTTCTTTAAAGCTCGTAAAAATAATTAAAACAAGTATGGAATAGTTTATGATTTTATATTAAATTTATATTATAATATATAAATGTATATTTATATTTATATTGATATAAGAGTAAAAGGAATTTGGTATCTCATTAAAATTGGTAATATAATAAATGCATTAAATTGCTGCCAAACGTATAATTATTTAAAGTGTATTATTTAAATTATGATTTAGTCGGATTGGAACTGTTATTTTATTTATAGATAGGTTTGAAATCACCACTACTAACAATTCTAAGAGGGCAGGGTTAGGTTGATATATTATTTAATTTTTTTAATTTCCACTTATTTGAGGTATTTAACGTGCACCAACAAAACCAATTGAATACATCAGCACACGTCTTATTGACTATCTTTAAATCTAGAATAGACACAACACCCAACTCCCAACAGTCAATTCGTCAATGTAAAAGGGGATATTCACTAAATCGTGTGAAAAATATGTCAAAACAAACGTGACAACTCACTTATTGAACACAAAAATGAATAATTTTCACTAGGAAAGGTAATCATTCCGACATTTTTTTAAACAAATAGCCCTAGTATAAATCTAAAATTGTATCCACTCATAAATTTACGACATTTCTCAAACAAACAACCTGTATGAAAAATGGAACTTTATGTTTTTCTATTTATTCTTACCTTAAAATATAAAGTTTACTAAATTAGAAAATAGTGTTTGTCATATCTTTTAATTTTAGAGGAAATGTACCTACCCACAGTTACTTGGTCGAAAGAGTGGGAAACCAATCAAATAAATATGCCATCTTCAATGCATCTAGAGGTAATTTTAGAACTGACCTCTGTGTTCCTGGAAACCAGACTGTATGAGCTGACCATTTAGTCCGCTTGCCCACCTGTGCACTGTGTTCCTGGAAACCAGACTGTATGAGCTGACCATTTAGTCCGCTTGCCCACCTGTGCAGGCTTTCCCATCTATCAATATTTTATTATTGTAGCATACAATATTTGTAGAAAGTATGGTGCATAATATGTTTAAAATATGTATCTTAGAAAAACTATAAAATTTAAATTTAAATAGTTGACAAAAAAACACATCTTTGTGGTTATAATTTTGGTCCATAACTAATCCAAGACTCGTAAACTGTGTGAAAACTTATAATTTTAAATATTTATTACATTTAAAGAGATTAATCGATGTATACCTTTTACCAATACTTTATAAATGTTTAAGTGACTATGTTCACCTGAATAAGTTTGAGACAAAAAAAGGGGTATTTAATCCATGTCATGTTTTCTAAGGCATATGACTCACAATATATTGGTTTGTGTGTGAATCTTCAAATCTCGGTCAGGTTCCTTTGAAAGGTTTCTTCCCTCATCTAATTGATCATACTGAATTTATCAGTCATTCTGCACTAATGCGGGTGCAATTCCTTTAAATAGCCTAAAATATATACCCTTATTAAGATTAGGACGTGAATAAACTTGGTCAGGAACCAACAAAAAATTGACATTTCAATTATTTTATAGACATTAAATTCTAAATATTCACACTTTTAAAATTATTTGGTTTCAGTCATAATGTCAATAAAAAAAAGTTATACGTATAAGCTCGTTTTGAAATATTTTTAATATCATGTATTCACTGACTTTAATTTATGAATGAAAAATTATCAAACCTTTATAAAAAATGGAATAAAAAGGTGTGTTAAACTTATTAACGAAGCGAAAATGGTAGCAGGCACGCGGTTAAAAATAATGATAAAGAGTTCGTTCCACATTGGCTTGGATTTTAATTGCTTTCTAGATCCAAACGCACCGTTAGTTCCGAGAAAATGTTTTACGCTCCGAATATGAGTAGAAAACATGCGGGAAAGTGGGCTAACAAATTCATGTTTATCATGTTTTGCTTTGTTAAAGGGAATGGGAAAGAAGAAAAATATTGCTAAGAATAATGAGATATTCTATATATTTAAATATATATTTTAAATGGAGACTTATATGTTTAAAAATCTCGTATAGTTTACATGGATACATAATAAACACATAATAATATATATACTCCGTTTACCATGAAAAGTATTAATTTTAATTTGACAAATTACACTATGTACGACATAATGGCAAAGTGTAAGGTATGCTTGAAAAGGGTAAACGAATGGTACAAGGTTATAAACAATTTTTTTGGCCAGCCATATTTTAAAGTAGGTTGAAATGGCAAAATATAAAAGGAGTTATATACTATTGAACACGTATGGACAGTCCATCTTGCCCCTTTTTAGAGACATAAACTTAAGTTCACTCTAAATCTTAGATCACTTAGTCAAGAAGGAGAATGTATAAGAATATAATATAATCTTCGAATCGCATCATTATTATTTAATTTTTTAGTGAAATTCAAATTATTTAAATAATATTTGATTGAAGTGATTTTTTTTTAAACTGTCACTTGATAGAGTTGTTGATCACACAGCCTTGACGAAAATGACATTTGTGTGGAAAAGTCGTTTATTCTTCTAAACAAAATCTGTTGAATATTTTGTGATAAAACACACAAATAAGGTTTAGTAAATATTTATATACCTTCATATACATATACATATTGATGTGATATGTGAAACAAAATATAAGTTCATAGAAGAAAGGCTTACTCTGCCTAGTTACATTATGTCGTAGTTTAAAAGCTTGGGTTATAATATATTCCGTCAAGGTAATATTTCTATATATTTTAGTATATATATATATATAAGGTCTTCCTTATCTTCAAAGTCACTGCGTCTTAGTACACGTCTAGGATACCTGTTATTGGGTAGGGATGGTGAAGGTATAACTATAAAGGATATGTAGCAACATTTTTGGTGAGGGATACGAGGAATTATTTTATAGAAATACCATCAATACATCTGACTAGTATTAAAATCCCGATATCCTCAATCACTGTTATCCTGTCTATTTCTACAGTGAATCTTTAGCTCTTGTGATCTCCGACTATATGCGAGTAGTATAGAAACCCCGCATATAATAATTTTGATAACTCACCTGATACGATATAAGGCATCAGAGCAGAATGAATGTGAAGACAAGGTTTAGGTTTGAATCCTAGTTTTGCGCATTAAGTTTGGCTTTCCATAAGTGATTTATCACTGTAGTTTTTCCAGTATTTCTCTCAGAGATAATGTAAATGCATATTCTCTTTGCTACCTCACTAATTCTTGTTCCTTAATTTAAGGCGTTAGTATTAATGATGTTAAAATTAATGACTGAACAAAACAATAAAGTAATTTAACATACATCTAGTATTTAGGCCCAAAATACATTTTGGACAATTGTTGAATAATGCATTCTTAATTTTTGTAAACCAAAGCTAAAATGACCCTAATCCTTCAATTTCAACCCCATCGTTTATTGCCTAGGACAATTTGACAAGCAGGAGTGATTAAATAGGATATTGACACTTTTTATGTAAGATGACCTCCATTTTCAAGCGACACCCTTTTACATCTTTTTTGATAAATCACCCTACGGCCAAAACGATAGGCGTAGGTTTGTGTGAGTGTGTGTCTGTGTGTGTCCGTATCAAATGACCGATGTGAGGGTGCTGTTGTCTCCTATCCTCCAGTGGACCATTGATCATTCCCCTTATGCCCTTCACCTTCCTCCCCCTCCCATTCCTACCACCTTCTATACCTCTGACGTTTACCGTGAGTGATATACCAGCGCTCCAAGGGAACTCAATGGTTATTTGATGATGTTCCTTTAAGATGCTTCATCGTGTGTGTGCGTTGTTATTGTCATTCATTACATTTAATAACTCCTTTGATATTATAAATTGTCCTTCATTTGGTAATCTACTAAGTATTATTTATTTGGTATGTTTTTACTTTTTCTTGCTTGAGCTCCATTTATTTATAGATTGATATTTAATCAATATATTTTTTAATATAGTAAATTTGTTTCACCGAATTTTACCTCTTTGGCTAACATTTTATCTATTATAAGGGCTAACAACTCTTCTCAAGCGATAATATAAGACCTGAAAGAGTTGAAACTTTCCTCGGCGTGGAAACTACTTTTGTTTCTAGAACTATACAATTGTATAGAAAAAATTAGTTCCTTAATATATAATTGGAGACACTAGAACGTAGGTTCTAATACGATATGTTCAGTATCAATTGCAACACATATAATTTAGTTTTGACTCTAGCAGTATCCAAACCAAAGACTTTAGTTGGGAAAAAATGATAAAAAAATATTAAGATTCCAATACACTAGGCCTCGACAATATAGAACAACTATCTTGGTTTTATAAGAAATTATCAGATAATAATTATTATTACTTAACACTTGAAGATAGGATAGTACTAACAAATGTATTTCATTATTGGATAGTACGATAATGAATATGGGATATGTATGGTAAAAGCATTATTATCCTGATAGAAATGTTAGGAACGTTGTTTATGATAATTAATAATTATATTCTATAATTATATGAATACTGCTGTACTATTTAAAACTTGGAGCGAAATAATTGACCGAATGAAGCGTGGTACTATATTAATTGGACCATTTGGATTTTCGTCTGTATGTCTGTCCATCCGGATCTTTGTTACGCAATAACTGTCAAATGCTTGTACCAATTACAATGAAATTTAGCAACTACATTATTTTCACCTAGGCCACAGACTATACCGAACAATGAATAGTTTCTCAATTTGGTTATCTGTTTGAATATGGTGCTTGCTCGAAAATATTTTCATAAAAAATCGCTCATCTCAAGTGATTTGAACTAAACATTCTTAGTAATCGATCGATTAGTATAGAGGGTAAAATGTTTTTAAAGATGTTTACATATAACCCGAGAATGACGTCTTGAACATTGTTAAAAAATGGTTACTCCCCTTGAAAATAAGGTATTATTTAATACAGTATTATTTATTTTCTATCTAACTTGATCCACAAGGATAAATATCAATTTGGAATCCCAGTACTAATTGTAGGATATAATTCTACTTGAAATCTAAAGATTAATTTTAAAACTGTAGTAACGATAAGTAGATGGAGGGAGCGAGGTATTATGTTAACAGAACCGCTAATAGGACTGTAGTAACGATAAGATCATGGAGGGAGCTAGATCTTCTGTTAACAGGACCACTAATAGGACAGTGGTATAGCGATAATAACATGCAGGTAGCTAGTTATATTGTTCACAGAATAACTGGTATGTATCAATACATATGAAAACTCGTTGTTAGGTTAGTATATATTTAAAAGATTTCTGTTACAAGCTGCCATATGCCACATCCCGTGAAAATATAACACAAATGAACCTGACACCGACTTGAAGAAGATTTTTGTAGGCCCAATTAGAGCAGCACGTGAACAAAGGGAGGCATGAAAGGTTTCGGGACTCTTGACTAATTAGTCCCTTTTAACCTTTTCCTTAATAGGGTTAAGGGGGCTGTGATGAAAGGGTTGCACAAAGAGAAATAGGGAGTAGGTATGTCTTTCACATAACATATTAAGGTGGCAATGTTGCACAAAAATATGGAGGAAAAAACATAATCTTATGAATATCCTAGTTGGTAGGTTAGAGACCTGGATACCATTTTCGTTTCCCTTCGCAAGAAAAGGGCGTCCTTTACTTTTCTCCTTACACAAAATAGTGGACACAGGCGTCAGTCTCGTTTTGTTAGCTGTGCAGGTGACCTAAAGTTTGAGGTTTCAACTCCATCCGGGTGTACAGATTTGTATTTATTAAAAGCTTTTCCTAGTTTTTCGACACTCAAATGCTGAAACGTTTCCTAGAAAATTTACCCAAATAGCGTATGACTTGATTTTGTTGGAATTACAGTAGTGAACATTCAACCATACTTCTTTGCGGCTAACAATGATAACATTTTACATAATAATTTTTGTTTTTTGTAAAGGTATTGATTATATCTATCAAAAGTGGTGGATGCAGCGATATCATGACTTTGTGTACGAATATATAAAAATTGTTTTATCGACTTTAGTTACTAAGTTATAATGTTCTTCTAAACAAAATCATACAATAAGGTTATTAAAATTTTGGACGGTAGTAAGGGGAGGAACACCACACGTATATTTGTAATTATTTTAAGATGATCCTTTTTATTGAATCAAATGATGTGATATTGGATTACCAAATTATGTTGTTAATATTTTAAGATACTAAGTAAAAATACTATAAAAATTCACATATTTACTTGCATAATCTATGGCATTAGTAACACGAAAATTCATCGCTACATTTACAAAAATAAGCCATTTATCCTTATCTTGAGCTAGTTCTACCCAGTCCACCTCATTACTTCCTACCTATTTCGGGTCCATTCTAATATTACCCTCCCGTCTGCGTATAGGTCCTCCCAATGGTCTCCTCCCGTTGAGTTTGCCAGTAAATATCCGGAACAAGGTTTTAGAATATCACATTTGCACTGCATGTCCTGACCACCCCCATCTGTGAGATTTGATTATTCTAACAATGTCTTGTGAACAGTACAGGGTATTTAACTCAACATTATGCAACCTTATCCACCACCCAGTATCACCATCCACTATTTGGACCAAATAACTTCTTAGATACATTATTTTCAAATATCATACTTTTTTTCACATACACTCATATATAATTAATCATATTTTAAAAATATTTTCACATACACATTTAAAAATTATGCATTTTTATTTTTTTATATACCTATATAAATTCAAAATTATTTTATTATGATTGTTTTATAATAGTTACTTTATTAAGATTTTTTATTTTACGCTGATTCTTACCATAAACATATTATAGTTTTTATTCTATTTTATCATCTTTTTTTATTCAACACGTAGTTCTAGATTATAATATATTTTTACTATTTTGTTATTAACCAGTGTTTTGTCCACGAACAATAGTTCGACATTACTTAAATTGCCCACAAATAATACAGTCAAGATACTCATTTGTTAGTCAACTTAAAGTTAAATAACTACTAAGATATTTTTTTTTCATTTGTGAAAATACTATACACGAAAGTATTTAATGGATTACCATTTTAAAAAATCAACTTTTCTCAAATGGAAACTGAACATAGGACAAAATATAATGACGTACTTTTGTCGTCTTATCGCACTTGTAACAAACAAGTCTCGAATTTACGGAAATGAAAAGATTTTTTATTTTGTAAAGGAATACGAGATGAAAAAAGATAGAAAAATTTAGCATGAAGTGCTCCATTTGAAATTCATGGCAGAGAAGTTATTTCAATTACTAACAGCCGAGAAAGTAAGAGGGGAAAAAGGAAATGGAGGGGGGAATATAACATGAATAAAAATCACATTTGATTCTGTCAACGACCGTGTTCACCCAAATGTTAAACAAGTATGTCGTAAACCAATTCAAATAATTACTATTATGTTAGATTTTTTAACTATTTATTTTTTTAAATTATATACAAATTATAATTAAACTATTTTCACCCGAAGATAAGTGTACCAATAATATCTTTAAAATATTAAAAATAATATGGTATTTTTATTACTAAAACAATAAATTACTATGAATGAAATGCATCAAATAAAAAAGAACAATAAGCAAAGAATTATATATGATTGAGCAATTAGAAAAGTTTTACACTAAAACATATTGAATTTAATAAATGTCTACTGTCTTCAAACTAAAAATAAATATTATATTCATTTTCTCACTTTAAAATTGCCTTTAAAATTATGTTAAAATGTTTACGAATGTTCGATAGCGATTTTTTGAAAATAATTATTTATTCCACCAAAAATTAACCCTATTTTCTAAGGCGTATAAAAAATCCACATAATATATATTTCAAAAATAAGAACAAAATATTCAATACCACAAGTTAAGTACCCCACCATTCATCATTTTAATTTACTTTTCTTTTTTTCCCCCTATATTTAATAAGAATTCCTTAGAGAGATCTTCCTCATGAGAGGGGTTTCGACACAGGTTTGTTTGTACAATTCTTTGGAGTAAATAATAAACTTAGTTCAGGCATAGTACTTAGTGGGTAGAGATGAATAATGTACGAAAATTGAACATGTTTTCATGGGTGAAGGTGGATTGGCAGCTGAGGAATAATATTAATATCTTTCGGCACGCCTGGAAATTAGTCTTAATAGTATTAAACGTATGTACACTAAGTTTACTATCAATGACATCAGAAATAACGTATTCTAACTCTTAAAAAAAAATAGAGGCAAAAGTAAAAAAAATATTTTAATAACTGATCAAAAACAAGTTTTATTACAGAAACAGACTGAAATCATCGATATTACGAAAGGTTCGTTTTTTATATAATATTTTTAAGAACAAATTTATTTTAAAAAAATAGGCTAAGGGGCGTTAAATAAATTGAGTATCTGGAAAACAGAAATATTTTTCTCAGATGTGCGTAAATACTAGCCAATACTAATGTACCGTGGCCCAGGGAACGACCAAATGTACTAATCGTACATCCTTTTTCATGGAGGCGCTTTCCATGCCCCGATGAGATGGGGAGATGGTGATAGTGAATATGATAGCGTGAAGCCAATGATGAGCCTTAACTTAGCATAATCCTAACTTGCTTAACCTTGGTGACCATGGGAATGATTCCCCGTTAGAGGAAAATCTCTTGGTACCAGCCGGAAATCAAACTTGGGACTTTTATGTCAGCAGTCAGGGAACTGACCAATATACCATCAGGCCGGTACCTGGAGTCGTTAAGCTACATTGTACAAAATGGTGAACTGTATGAAATTATGAAATTGCTGTTTTATAGAGGATTATTTTTTTAGCACTGCGTCTTACTACACATTCGAGTTATGCGCCGTAAAGGATGCTCAAATACAAATGAAAACGCTCCATGCTTACAAATTAACCTGTCTCGTCTATTAACGTGGTGTAAGTCAAAGGTGATCTATTTATTATTAAGTTAAAATAAATTTTACTAAAACGTATGGTCTAAATATATGTAAATATTATTTAAAAACAAACTTATAACATTATGGTTTTGACTAAACTACAGAATAGTAATGGAAAATAAACTAAAAAATCTACTTTTAAGATGTTTGTTTTATGTTTAAAGCTGCAATGAAGATTTCCGGCTACCAAACTAGATACATTGGTTTCCCGGGAGTTGGCGAAATTGGAGGGGAATATTGCCATGTTGGGATGTCACGGCTACTTTAACTTAACAAGATCACGGAGAGTGAGTGAACCGAGAGAAAGAGGGAAAGACACGTGACGTAAACACGTGATGTCATGGGGCCTGTGTGAACGTGCGAGGACAAAGAACAGTCTGACTGAAACTGAGTGAAATAAAAAAATATAAAAACTATAATGTAAATTACCTATTTTATCTAAGAAATAAATTATTAGCTCTACACAAAAAACTAACAAAAAAAATGGGATAAACGGAACACTTATCTGGGAAAGAAATAAACCAATAACTTTAATTTTAAAATAATTTATAGAGATTTTTATCCAAAAATTTCATATATAAATATATAATCTAACAACATATTGTTTACAAACCACTCAAATTTAAATAAGCATCTTATTAATACATTTTTTATTTCAATGTGTTTAGCATAAATCCATATATAGTATACGTATCACGTATGATATAGTAGTATACGTAGTTTCGTACTCTAATTTGTCAAATTACTGCATCTTCAAACAATGTAAATACAAACATAAATATTTGAAAACCTATACCTATGCAAATACTTTAAAAATGAGAATTCACTACCCAAAACAAGTTGAGCATTATATTAAAATGTATAAAGAAAATGAATTCAGAGTCTATGATAAACCAAAAAATTGTAAAAAATGAATTATACAATGTTTAAATACAGGATGGGATAAAAATCCCGTTACACCTATGCACATAATTAATATATAAAATATATTTTATTGTTTCAGATAATACAAGTTAAATGATGATTGATACTTCTAATTAAACTTTAGAATAATGATAATGTGTTGTTGCTAGCTGAAAGGCAACAAACAGGAAATACAATTGAAGAGGTACGTACTTACTTCCTGTGTCGATTTTAGCGAGATCCTCCTTCAAAACAAACCCTTTTGAGAGGGGTGCATAAACTCTTTACCATAGTTAGTGTAAAATATAAAGAAAGAATCGGTAGACCCTCAACCAGAAGTGAACAGTTGAGACTAGTCAAGGAGTCAATGGAAAGATCTCCACGCAAGTCGATGCGTAAAAAATATGCGGGACTGGGTATACCCCAGTCGACAATGCTAAAGCATATGAATAAGATTTTAAAGATGTGCCCATTTCGCTATATGTTCGATCAAGAACCATTTGATCATGACCACGATCAGAGGAGGGAAGCCCATTCCAAACTGCTTAACTGTTCGACACAATTCCAAAGCGTGGTAAAGCTATCTTTTCTGACGAATGTGCCTGATGAACTCAAAGATGCTGTTAGACTTTCTTGCAATCGTGCTACTCCAGAAATTCTGTGAGATATCACATAGAACTTGGTGGCGTATTATTCTTTGTAATGAGACTCCCGATTTTCACTAAAAAATCTCTGCTTTCTAGCACAATTGCATGTATACTTAATGTTATAGCTTTTCAAAAAAGTATAGAGACAAGATCAGATATACAACTTTTTAGGAGTGTCCCTAAACTTGTAAGATTTGTAATTGCTTTGTTTGATTATTATAGGGGTAACGGGAATTTGTGCCCACTTTTTACAAAATAAAATTAATATTTATTTTGTTTAAAATTATTTTCTTAATTCCTATTAGTAGAAAGTTTATGATTATTTAATAAGTAATAATTTGTAATAAGTAATAAACCTATTCTAATAATATATTATTTTTATATATTGTGGACCTACTTTTGAGAAAAGTGAGCTAATTTTGATCAGAATTGTAAAAAATAGCTTACGGTTTATTTCAATAAATATATTATCGCTATAGAGATGACTGTTTTGCTCTTTAAAAAGCTGAATGAATTTCGCTCAAAGATTTACCAAATCGATACCTGTTGTAATTATACTGTTTTGGACTTCTCTCATATATTTAAAAAATCATGGATGAAGTGTATTTTTCTTTAAAAAACCGTATGTAAAGTTTCCTTTTTATACTTCATCCGTGGAGAATCACGCGTTTTCAGAAGTAATTTCAATACACTACATGTTAAAAACTTTCTTTCTTTAAAAGACCAACTCCATTGTATTTGAGTTCTTCTACTAGTTAGTTTTAATACTGGTGACAAGGGGTCGAAGAAGCAAGGGGTAAGTCATATATAAGCAGCTTGCGCGTATGAATCCACACAGTACACAGTACACAGTACATAGTACTCAGAATACAGAATCACAGAAAAATATAATTTCTAACTGTATAGATCTGGCTCTCAGAGTCAGTCCGTAAAAGAAAAAAAAACTGTATCACTCTAATATGAAATCTACAGTACCCAAAGTGTAATCATCTAAATAAATCGTGTTTAACATTAATATTTTTACTCATTTCATAAGAATTACCAATAATCAGATCACATAACCGTGTACAAGTACGCAGTAAGGCATGCCCGCGTCGTCATCATAAAACTCGGTATCGTTATACTTACTGTTCACCGTAAGGCATACACCGGTCTACATTCACATCATCATCGATAATATCCAGAAAAAAAATTAATTTATGCCCAACCGTGGGCGGATATCATAATACTGTTTATATAGTTGTCAATATCAAAATATGAAAGAAAATAAGTACACTTTAATGATAAAGTTCTTAAAATAATAATTTTCTTGCATTCATTTTTTCTTTTCGACAATTTATATATTGAAATGTCTAATTTTAATTATTTTTAAATGTTTCGTTTGGATAAAAATGCATTTTAATGCACTATACGATTAAAATCCCTTCTCTTGTACCACTCTTGATCTGAACTTGTATCTGACAGATGAGTTTCACTATAATATTGCTGTTCACACCACTGGTGAACTGGGGTACTCCACAGCATCACGACGTATCTATGATGTCATTAATAATGTGTGCATTCATTTGTCATTCCAAGGGGGTTCTAGCACTTCCCTCTCCGGAAGCCTAATCAACACAAATTTGTCAATCATTTTGGCTCCAAAGTATTCCGGACATGAACCCAAACTCAAAAAAGAAAGGACTACTAGATTGACGTAGTTAACGACATACATCGTTGGAATATACTATCTCTTGCATAATGAATATTGATCGTTAACATTTTTTATTAATTTTATAAGTAGAATGATTATCTTTATTGATTAAAACTTTAATCGTATTATTTTTTTAGCACCGCCTCTTGCTATCCATTCAGGTTATACTCTTATGTACTAATTACACTAATGACTTAAGAATTATGAAGGTTTAATAAGAGGAAGTGCACCCACATTTTAGTGGAAGGAGAGTGTAAAAAAGTTTAGGAAAACCAACCTCAGTGCACCCGACCGGGATTGAACCCTAATCTTCCCGTCTTCGGCAGTATAGTCCAACACGAGAGTAATGCGTTAGGGCTAGCGACCACCTATTAGGGTTTAAATTATAATATTTTGTTGTTTAAACTTATTTATTAAAATAGTTGATCTTCTTATCACAAGTAAAAAAAATTGTACTTAAAATATTGTAGTGATGTGTGTTTGTGTAGGCCTTTATTTCAAAAATATTATATTTCATGAGTAGTTTTGTTATGTAAGCTTTTGTAACAAAGTGTATTTTATGAATAAATTAAAATATTAGTTTCCTATTTAGGCGTTGTCAGATATTCATTGAAGGGTTCAAGCAATAGGATTATTTTAGTATATAATTTCTTCCTTATTTTATATTTAGGTTGGTACTTTATTTTGTATGTATATTGAAAAGTTTTAATAGAGTTATAAGAGGGTTTAGCTACGAAGGAGAAAATAACAAACATAAATGTAACCAATCTGAAATATATTCTGTGTCAATTAATTAACTTAAAAGGCACACTCTATTTATAGATACAAGTTTATTGTACCAATTTGATTTACAAATGACTTCCTCTTGTTACTTTTAATTATCTGAACCTGAACTTGCTTGGATATATTTTAATGTTGTTTCTAAACTAGATCCATATTGTATTGAGTCAAAGGTAATATTGCTACCTTTCAGTGTAGACTGCGTGTACATTACCATTCACAAAAACTGGCTGACTCACAAAGAAACCGACACGCGAAAGCTGATCAAAACTTTTTTTAGCGCCACGTCTTACTAAATGTTCATGTTTTACGCACAGGTATTAATTAGGCTAATGGGATAGGCATCGATATAGTTGAATTTAGAGTAACTATACCCACATTTGCATGGAGTTAGAGTGGACAATGATTCATGAGAAACTGCCCTGAGTATATCTGACCAGGATTTAAACCCAGATCTCTCTGACACTGACCGTCTAGTCTATTATGAAAGTAGTACCTTTGAGTTTAGACCATTTGGCCAACGATGCATTTACCAAAATATTGATTGATGGTAAATATAATTGTTAACATTTTACATAATTATTAAATAATTTACTACGTTTTTCAAAGTAAATTTTTTAGTTTTTAAAAATAAAAGGTAATTAAAGTTTAAATAAACATTGAAAAACCACCTTAGTGGCGCTACTAGAGCAGTAAACTAGACTGCTGATCACAGTGAGATTGTGATTCGAACCTGGTTGGGTGTAGTGAGGGTGGTTTTCCTAAATGGTTGCCCAAACTACAAACTGCAAATGCAGGAACCCTTCCTTTAAATTCAACCTTTCTCAGCCCTAAACAACTAGCGTAGATAGTACATAAGCGTACAATCCGAATGTGTAGTAAGACACGTTGCTAAAAAAAAATCTTTCAAACTATTACAAACGTCGATCAGGTGGGAGAGAAATAACTTTAAGGTCAATATTTTTACATTTATTATAACCAAACCCATTTGGCCAATATGCTTAAAATATTTCTTCAGTAGATACGTTTAGTTTAATATTTTACATAATATAATTAAAATAACTCTAAACTTGTCATTATCTATCACTTAAGAAAAATACCGGAACGTGTGCCGATTTCTTGAAAATATGTCATGAGGATCAAAAAAATTGAACATAGATGTTTCTCTCCATTTACTGTATAAATATTAATATAAATTCTCACTGTGCTCATTATCAATTATTTAGGAAATATTGAGATAATATAAATATAAAATAAAACTAAATGAATCTACTAAATAAAAAATATTTAATGCCCAAAAAATAATTTTGCCATGGAGATTGCAAAGATATTGACCTTGGGCATTCCTCTCCTCCCTACCAGCATAAGGTGTTTTTACTGATCATAATTATGTATCCGTTCCGTACGAGACTCTTTATGTTTAAAGTTAAGAAAAATTAATTTTAAACTATAGAAATGAAATATATTAAAACATTCAGAGGAGATATAAAGGGGTTTGTCAATTTATAGAACCTTAAATGATATAAAATATGAAGAGCACGTATCAGAACATTTAGATATTGGAGGTGTGCTCCAAGACAGCTTTTTTCAAATTGTGCTCCGCCAGACTTTGGTCTTCATCGTGGTTTTTCCAGATTTCATGAGGCAATTTTAGAATATAATAATCTTTATTAATTTTTCACACTAGTCTATAAATTATCATCAGTAATTAAGATTGCCAATTTTTTTTTTTCAAATCTGAAAGGACATTTGTTAAAGGTACAGCCATAGGATGTTATGGTTTCCGTTGTTACTTACATACCTGTAAAGTTTGGCTGTTATGGAATGTTTATTATATTGGTGTGAACAATTTTATGAAAGCTCCAGCAGGTATTTTTTCTGGGGCAAGGTTCTCTTCCGTATAAAAAGTTTGAGATCCCCTATTCTAAGATACCAAATTACGACTAATTAATTAGGTGCATGATATTCTTCAAACCAGAAAACATAACGATGTGTGGTTTTCTGCATTATTCATGAAAAAAAAAATAGGAACAGCTAAAAAGTTTATTTTAATTTTAATATTATTATTTTTCAATTTAGTTTATTTTTCAAACAAATATGGTTTCACTTGTATCAAGTAAATGTTTGGTTAAACAAATTAAACCTCAACTTGATGCGTAGCCTGGTTCAATGTATTTGTGTTTTGTATTACCTACCTAACCGCGAGGAGAGACGAGGATTTAGATTATGGATCGTTCAAGAGCTTTATAGATAATCAGCTGCCTCGCAATACTCAAATAATTATTCTTTTTTTCAAAATAAGCCCTAAACCATAATAAAATAGAAAGGTTATCTATCACTGGGCTTGATAAAATAAAAAAACAATACGTGATGAGCTGAGTGAATTAAATAGTATATATTTAAAAAATGTAGCGTTGGCTCATTCTAAAAGACGTTTTGCCCAAAGTTTTATCATTAAAGTAAGGGTTTAGGAAACAAGATCAAAACTTAATTTAAATAATATAATAATTTGGCCCCCAACAGATCATTCAAAGATTTTGATGAGTATTTTAGTGTTTTTTTAGTGTCGCAGCGCCTATTATCTAAGGATTTATTTCACCTTCAAGACGATGGTGCCATTTACAATTTTTCACTTATGATATAAGGTACAGATTTAAAGGCTTCTCTAACTTGCCATTGAAGCTTTGCAAAATGTTCTCTATCACACGTTCCCACCGTAAACCCCCCTCTAGCACCGTGAGAATTGTTCTCGAACATCCGCGATTGTCGAGTGACAAACTGTCACCGTGAAACCGATCACCTGACGACACACCGTCTTCTCAGAGGGACAACAATTAATGGCCCACGTAATTGTTGGTAACAATCGTTGCTATACTACTCTAATATGACGTCACTCTTCCCACCCCTTTTGTCCTAACACAAAACCGCTCACCCCTCGAAAAACCATAGACACCCCTTTTCACCAATTTCACTTTGACCGTCATTTTGAAGTCGCTTATTAAACTCATACAATTACCATCGTGCTGATAACCACTCTTTGCTTTCCTATTCCTCCTCTCTTTGCTTTCCTATTCCTCCTCTCTTTGCTTTCCTATTCCTCCTCTCTTTGCTTTCCTATTCCTCCTCTCTTTCTACCTCATTCATCAGCAGTTTGCTTTCTGTATGGAAGATTGCTTACACATATACCCGTATTACTGCTCTACCGAAGATTCAAATAACGAACCTATATTAAGAGAATAATTGAATTGATTCTCTGATTCCAATATTCTGTCCTCATTTGTCATTGAAAACTCCCCACATACACACAACGGATAAGTGTATATTTATTTTTAAATCATTTTTTTGTTCTCTTTCCTTAGAGTATGAATAGTTCCAGTCTGCTGTTCACATATAATAGCAGTTGTTTCATATGCAATACTAGATAAATACATTATTTGAAAACGGAGTATTTAAATTTAAACACTCACTTAAAAAAATTTGTTATTTTGTATTGACAGACATTATGACGTAATACTCGTTCAACACATAATCGAGTCAGAGATATTTTTAAATAGAGTTCCTGACATTATCTATAGAGCAAAGCATTTTGATGTTTTAAAATGTATATAATTATATATTTATTTGTAATGATACATTTGTGATTGGAGTAAATAAGTTACATTATTATATTATTACTATTATTATTAAAAGCTTTGGTGGCCTCTTGGTCTAACGCCATACTCTCGCATTAGATTAGTCTGCCAATGACGGGGAGATTGAGATTCGAATTTTGGTCGGATGTACTGAGGTTTTTTCCCCCCAAAATATCTTTACACTCTCCCTCCACCCAAATTCGGATACACTTCCTATACAACCTTGCTCATCCCTTAAAATTATAAGCGTATAACACTGATGGCTAGTGCTATATATTATTATTATTTTTAATGGTATAAATTACACTAACTATTAATGGCAGGATAAAAACAATAGTTTTAGTTTATTAAATGTTATGATTAATATATTTATAAATATCTTAAAATTAATAGTTTATTATACATTAAAAGAAAATAATAGAGTTTATAATATAAGAATGTTGCATTTGGTATAAAAGCCCAAGTTTACAACATGTGTTTTTTTAAATATTAATGAAGAAAGTATGAGATAGAGAAAAAGTATTGGAAATAAACGCGTATTCGTGAATAATGGAAAACCATTTATTTAAAATCACCCTCAATTGGCCCAATCAGGACTTGAACTCAAATCTCCACGTCACTAACAAACCATAGCAGATAAACTCCACACCTTAGCCCCTGTTCCCAAAATTTTAGTCATACCATGCTATGTTTAAACTTTGCATTAAAAAAATCAAATATTATTATATTGTACATAATTGACTTAATTACTATAACAGCACACAAATCAAAAGCTATTTTAATTTAAGAAACAGAGTCCATTCTTCACCATGTAAGAAACATCCAATTTCATCAGATAAATATTATTTTGCCATGTCGGGAATACAACCAGGCACCCTTCTCAAAGGAATATTATGAAGCACGGATTTATCTGATGGCAAAAACCTTCCTTCACCTCTGATAAGACGTGTATTAATCACAACTTGTGAATGTGATGAATGCCAGTCCTCCACCGTGGTTCGGATCCCACGTTAAACTGTAGGTCCTTCATTTCATCTCACACACCCTACCATTACACATTAGCGTAAGTGCGTATAGCCCGGATGTGTAGTAAGATACGGTGCTAATAATAATAAAAATAATAATAATAATAATAATAATAATAGTAATAGTAAGAAACGCTACCAACCAAGCTAATGAGTTTTAGTAAAACTTCTAATCATTAAACATATATATAATTTATTAACATATAATATTGATAGTTATACTTTCCTAATATTAATATACACCCTTACATCTTTAGCTCCAATTCAATATTCATTACTGCTTAATGTATGGATAGTTTTGAATATAGTTTACTTTAAAAATATAAACATGTCAGTACCAACACCTTTTTTATTATGCTCGTCTACATATTTCTTTCTCATAAGTAAGCTATATAAAAAAGATTAAAACCTGGGGGTTGTAAGCAGCAAGGATTTTAGAAGCTTCTGTTGGCTGAAGAGATTATGGCTCTACCTCTAGGTGAAGGAGGGGTGAAAAAGGTAGTGTAGGCTGTACATGGGAAACCTTCCGGAATTCTTTAACACACAACGTGGTGTCATTATGCAAAACTCGTCCGTTATGCAAACAGTGATAAGGACAATTTTTATATCCTACCTTTAACCTCTACACACGTGGATGAGTGTGTTTTTAGGGCAGAGAGGTAAAAAAAATATATCAGCAAACCCTTTTTATTTATAGGCAAGGGATAATGGTGATGGTAGTCTGTCCGCCTACGTGAGGTTGAAAACTTCATTATAACGTGCTTTGTACGGAGTAAAATAGAGAAGTTTTGAAAGGTATGTGCGAAAAACTGTAAAACACAGTTTGTGAACGGCAACGATTTTTTTAAAAATATCGAATCCATGCTAGTACTAAATTTCGCATCTGACGCAATCATATATTGAAAAGTGTAAGGAATGAAATATTGTTTTAGAACTTATCTTTATATACTACCTTTCTCCATGTATTTTTCCAGTGCTTCCCGTCTTACTACCCATTCAGGCTATCCAAATACTTATATTAGAGTGGAAGACATAGTTTAGAGGAAATGTAATCACATTTGCTTGTAGAAAGTTTGGAAAACTATTCATTAAGAAGCTACCTCAGTACACTCAGCCGATATTTGAGCTTTGAACTCCGGTCTCTAGTAAAATATTTTATACTGTTTAGGGATGTGAAAAAAAGTAACGATACTTTACTAATATCGATATTTTCCTTTCTATACTAGTATTTCTTTACTCGATACTTTTACTTATATTAGTACTCACATTTTAGTATCGAATTGGTATCGAAAGAAACAACTATTATGCTATCTTCACTCATACTGTGATTAAATGTTTCCTAGGGTGGACTGTGGAGGAAGAACAAATGACATTATTTCTCAATTCTCACTCATTCTCTGCAAGAGAAGCAAGAAGCAGCTCTAGCATACAATCTCTTTTAGCCCAGCATAAATCATAGGTATTCTTTCATCTTTGTTTATCAATACAACCTGCGGTAGACCGGGCAACGGGGCGAGTCGCGACCAATCTAGTTCCCATCCTTTTTTCAATGAGCGTTTTTCCAGATTAAAATTTCGATAACGATACTTACTGCTATCGACACTTTTCTTTCAATAATAGTAGGGCATTGATACTTTTCTTCCGATACTTTTAATGAGTACAGTATTGATACTTTTTTCCGATACCACATCCCTATGACTGGTAACTCTGTTTACGTGATCAATTTTGAATGTTTTATACGCTGTTAGGATAAAGTATTACTAAAAGATTATTCTTAGATTTAAATGTTAAATGTAAGCCCTTAGCACAATATGATAGTATACCCTGATTTTCTTAGGAAGAACCGTATCTGTTAGTTATTGAAGTTACTAAAACTATTAAAATATATTCACACGTCATCATGTTTTTTTTCCCACTGTAACTTTGGATACATATTACTAGTACCAATAAAGATTAATATTACAAATAATCTAGTAAAATGTTATCAATTTTGACAGCAAAGAAATATATTTGAATTTTACAAACTGTTCTTTTAACCAAATTCAGGGTATAGTTATTTCTTGAAACAAATTTTTAGTGAACTCCAAAACAAAGTTATACAACCTGATTTCACTTACCGTTAAAACTTAAGGAGCCTCATTATGGAGATTTGAATTTCATTGGAGACGTTCAACAGTTTTGAAATATTTAAATAGTCTTTGTTATTTCAAACCGTGATTCACCCTAAATTGAAGTTTAAATATATACCAAACGTGTTCTCTGTATATCATAAAAAAAACTTGGGTCTAGATATGAATTAATTTTAAAAAATTCATGAGAATATACCAAATTTGGTCGGTTATCATTGACACTATACGCATATTGTTTTTGTTCTCTGTTTAAGGTGAAGGGCAGAGGATACGAGCACGGTCCTTTTTCAAGCAAATGAATCTATTTTTTATTATTATGGCAACGACATAAAATTCATTATAAGCTATTTGTAGATTCCTTAAGTTGGTTTTGAAGAGCTATAGCTGCCATTCTCCTAATAAATATTGCAGTGTGAGAATAATTAGCTTCATTAAGTGGCACCCCTTTGTAGGACTTAAATCCTACAGAAAATCTAAGATCTGGTTGCGGGAAAATCCCTCGTGTCTACTGATTTAAATGTCACCCACAAATCATAAGTCATAAATTCAGATTAACGTTGATATATGACTGTTCTAATATCTCTCTTGTGTTTACTATTTTTAGTACGTTGGTTTACATGGTACTATGTAAAACACATTAATATTTGAATGGATGAGTTAATACTACTAGTATTGATATAGTTCAATGTTGTGTGAGCATTTTGAAATGCGTTTGTTAATTATATAGATGAAAGTTTGTTTATGACAATACCAGTTTAATATCACAGTATCAGCAATGCATTTGTTTACTGACATAATTTCTGACAAATACGTTTTATTGTGAAATACAAAGTACACCAACTAATGATCATTTCAGAAGGGTGGCCTCAAATAAAATTATATTTTACGAATAGATATAACAAATTACCAGCTCTGATAATAACAATTTAGAGACTTTGTGTGGGGTTTAATGGAACGTGATAAAAGAGCAGTATTTTTGTAGTTTTTGTAACAAACCATTATTTTTTTGCGAAAATAAATAAAATTTTGCTTTAGTAGAAACATATAATTAATTTTCTTCACATGGTTATATCAAAAACTCTTGAATATTTGTTATGAGCATTGTGGGATTAGATGACAAACATTTTAAATGGGTGGAGGGGGGGGGAAGGTTTTCATGAAATTTCAGGTGACCCTTGAAAGATATTCAAGAACTGTTGATGTCACAAATATGAAGAAAATTAAACTGCATGTTTTCACTTGAGAATTTTTTGATTTATTTTTACAAAAAAAAAAAGTTTTTATATATAAACTTCAAAGCCACTTTTCTTTTATCCCATCTCCTT
>CABFWB010001975.1:21809-36071 GCA_902151455.1 Timema bartmani
GGCAAAAGAAAAATTAGAATAGGTTAGTAATTTTTAAGTTTTCATTTAAAAATAATTAAATCCCCATGTTTGCAATTTTTTTTAAATATTGTAAAATAGTTTCACTGGTCTCAATCCCATTATTTTCTAAAGTAAACTACAAAAAACCGTACCACAATGTGACGTCCATTCCAGCTGCTTTATCTGCATAGTTATAGCTTAATTTTGGAAAAAAGGGAAACGGGGTTGGGGGGATTGAGTTGGGCTCTTAAAATAGCTTATCTATAAATTATGGATAGTTAAGATTAATTTTAGGTTATAAATTGGCCTTCCTCCTGAAAGGGGAAAACATCCATTAAAAAAATAGCATTGAATCTGTATTGGGGTAGGGGGGGGGGGAGGAGATAAGAGAAGGGGGAAATTAAAATTGTAATTTAATGAATGAATTTGTCAAGACGAGAAATCTATAAATATTTTCCTTAATTTAAGATGGCAAATAATACTATATCATTTAATCAAATACGTAAATACTACATACACAGGAAAATTATTTTGGTGCAAGAAATATTGTTGTAAGTAAGGAGTACATGCAAGAGATGAGATAATATAGATTGTATGGATGAGAATAAAATAAATAATAACAAATTGCCAATGAGCCGAAGAAGACCAAGGGTTGTAAGTAAGTACCCACAGTATCGTACACCATGTTCTCTATGGGAATGTTTTTACCCACTGTCGTTACCAATGACGATATCTCTTGGCTGGGTGGGCCCTCCTTGCTTGTTCGTTGTGTAAAGATCCCGGGAGAAGGATCGTTAATGCCCATTAGTGACAGGGACCCTTTCTCCCTTGTTCTTCTAGCGGGTCATCTACATAAATGGTTCAGCATGTACGACAAGGACCTCAACCGTCTAGCCCCCGAACATCACCCTCCATCCCTCTATTTTCCTGATCACGACGTTCCTTGATAAATGTCTACAGAGAAGTGGATACCTAAGGTAGGCTTTCTGGTATAGCATTCTAGACCAGAATTCTCCCTAGTCTATAAGTTTTCCCACTCTAATGATTCGGAATAA
The DNA here is from genome assembly GCA_902151455.1 of Timema bartmani. NCBI lineage: Eukaryota > Metazoa > Arthropoda > Insecta > Phasmatodea > Timematidae > Timema > Timema bartmani. Next base: position 22,865 of record CABFWB010001975.1, read on the forward strand.
GAAGATGATTGAAGATTGATTGATTTAAGAGACACATTTTGAAAAAAAACAAAAATCGATCATCACTTACTCACTGTTTTTGCTTGTATAAATTATTTACGATTTTCTCAAAACCTATTATATAAATGTTTGGTATTTTAAGTGAAACATTATAAATAACATAAATCAAACAACGTATTTTGTTGTTTTTGTAAGACACCATAAATTATTTTGGACCTCTATATTATATATTTAGCCTCTCTTAGAAATTAAAAAATAAATTCTTTGACTCAAGTTTCTCGTAAAAATATTTTGTTAACTTGAAAAGTGATTCAATTGCATCATTCATTAAAGACAGATAAAATCTTGATATTTTGATGCACATAATTTTTTTTAAAGATCCTTTTCAAATTTCAGATAAGGTCAAAGTTATCACAAAGGTATGGTAAAAATTTAATGTAGATATTGATCTTAAGTATTATGTTAACCTACATAAAATTTCATGTCAATGTGTCTCTTAATTTTTATTGTTTAAATAGTATTCAGCATTATTTATATATTATAGAAGGGGTTATTTTATTAATATACCACAGTTCTTCTGGTTTAATATCACTTGCTCTGCTAAAAATCAAAAATTAATATTATTTATATCCGAAAAAATGAAAACATTCACTAATAGTTAGCCTTTATTTTTATATGAGATTGAACTATAATATTTTTTTGTAAAAGTTAACAATATTATATTATATTATATTATAATATATTATATTATATTAATCAACTCTTACTAAATTTAAAAGTATTGACTAAACTTTATCCTTAGCCTAGATAATTGAGCTAAAACGTGGATGCTAAGAACAAAAATATAAAACTAGAAATAATAACCCCTTGTTTAGATATAGGGCACATTTTTTATCCACAGAAATAAGTATTTAGAAATTGTCAGGAAATCAATTTATGGAACATTATTATTTGCTATTTAATAACACGTATATAACTTTTTTTACTATAAATATTAACTTTAAAGTAAATTTCAACTGTACCAACAAACTTAATCACATATATCAAAAAGTAATTTTAAGAGGACAAAACATGCAGGTATTCAAAAAGTAGGTAGCTGAACGTATAATTAATTGTCACCAAACAATTGTTATGCACTTAAATTAATAAATTGAACAAAAAAGCTTCTCGAAGTTTTTTTAACTACAATCTTTATTTCATCATATGAAAACTTCCCACGGCAATGTTCAATAAGGTTGATTTGAGAATAGAGCCAAAGAATTGGATATATATATATATATATGAGGTAAAATAGTATAGGAATGATATTCAATTGACGTGAAAAAAAGCTGCAGTTCACAAACAAAAGAAATTGGGTGTAAAACTTTCTACCTCAATTTCTTACATTTTAGTTCCTTGTCTTTCCATACGTTTCACCCACCCCTCCCACTCTCATACTTTTATCTTCCTTAGTCCTTTATTTTTCTTCTTTCTCGAATAACTCAAGCTTCTTGTCTCTGCTCTTTATTTGAATTCTAGTATCGGTATTATTGATTACAGTGGATCGAAAGCCAAAATAGTAAAGGGGAAAAAAGGAACGGTCGCGACAGAATAAAGAAACGTAAACGAAGACATTCACAAGACAAAAAAAAAAAAAAACTGTGTGGGCTATGTATTAAAATCTAAATCAACAAAAAGCTTGGATGGAAGAAAGACAATGAAATAGTTGAGAAAAGGAATATATCAGCCAAAGGGAACGTTTGCAGTCTTGTCGTAAAGAAACGATATAAATTGACAATATATAATCTAAAAAAAAAAGAAACGAAAGTTTAAATGAATATTGAAAAATCATAAAAGAAAGAGATATTAAATGATAGAAAGCATAGTATTCAAACAGCTTTAATGCTCTAAGCAACAGATGGGCGTATTGATGCAAAAATAATGGGGGAAAAAAAAGCAAAAAGTATTAAGTATTTGAACTAGTTGAGAAAATAAGATTGCAAATTTAATTTTGAGGAAACCTGGAACGCCTCGTCCAACCCACGTTAAATTTTAAATCTAAGCAAATATTTCTTAGTTTTAATTAAATATAAATATTGAATTTATCAGAGTAATTATTTATCTGTCTTTCAATCCACAAACATGAATTATTTTTCAAATGTGTAAGGGTTTCAAACACTTTATAAATATAACTTTTTTATATTTTCAATCATAAAAATCCATGCAATCATTTAAATTACTTCACTACCCATCTAGGCCAATGTGCATTCAATAATATCAAACTATATATATATATATATATATATATATATATATATATTTATTTATTTATTGAATAGAGTTGTTGGTTTAAAAAGTACTAGTGGATCGTTGCAGCGATGGCTGCAGATTATTGGACTAGAATGTATTTTAATCTTTTTATAGGGAAAGGATCTATATAATAAGCCCTCGCTCACTATTTAGTCAAAAGTTTACTCGTCCTAGGCTATCAAATTACTCTGATATTTAGTTTTCGGTGTGTAGTTTGAATAAAACGTATATTTTCCCTCTTCACGCCCCGATGAGAACTTTACAACTACCCCTCTCACAGATCTATATCTATTGGTTGCACCAAACCACTAAAGAAACGGTTGAGCTGATATTATTTTTAAACAAAGACAAATATTTTATTTACCAATATACAGCAATACACAAATCATGGTTTCCATGGTGATGTAAACAAAGAATGACTGTACAGATGAACCCCTACCCACACAGAAGGAAAAGATGAAAAATTCGCTAGGAAATTTGGCTTTTAGTTTTAGGTCACTATTATTACCGGCATCCTGATTCCCCAATCTCTAAAATGAGTGTTCGTTTGTTAAATTTCTATAACTGGAAACGCTCTTATTAAATAATATATATTAAGATATATGTTAAGGAGAATGATAAAATGTTATAGTGAAAATAAGAGTGTGAGTGTGAGAAAGTGAGTGTAAGCGACTGAGAATGATTAATTGAGTGAGATCAAGTGAGTGTGAGCGAGTGATAGTGAGAGAAAGAAATACTGGAAGGAGAGAAAAGGAGTGTGTATAGGGGAGTGTGTAAGTGAGAGAAACAGTGTGTGAGAGAATTAGAGAATATGTAAAGGAGATTGCAAAAAAAAGTGTGTGAGAAAAAATTTGTGTGTTTGTGTGAGAGAGATAGAAAGAGAAAGAAAGAAAGAGAGAGATAGTAAAATTTTGGGAAAGATATTGTGTGAAAAAGATAAAATTTGAGGATGTGTGAGAGAGACTTTGAGAGAAAAAGTTAGAAAGGGAGAGATTAGTTTAGAGAGAGAAAATTAGATTGAGAGATATTTAGAGAAAGAGTTAGAAAGAAAAATTAAGAGAGCGAGTTAGAAAGAAGAAAGTTTGAGATAGAGGGGGTTTGAGAGAGAGCATCCAAGAGATAGAACTTTTGAGAGGTAGTGCATATGAGAGTGAGTCTAAGAGAGAGAGTATAATAAAAATAATGTAGGAGAAATTGTTTGATAAAGAGTGTATGTGAGGATAGAGAGTGTGTGAGAAAGAGGGATAAAGTGTGAGAAAGAGAATGAGAAACGATTATATTAGAGAGAGAGTTTTATAGAGTGAGTGTGTGTGTGTGTTTGTGTGTAAGTGAGGGGAGAGATTATGAGAGAGTGTGTGAGAGCTTGAGAAAGTCTGATAGAGACAGAGAATGCGAAGCCATAGATGAGGTACTAAAATATTACGGTTCTTTGAAATATAATTCCCTCAAAATTATCAACATGGAAACATAACTGAAGTCATAGTATTTGTAAGAATGTGAAAAGATAGATGAGGTATGCAAAACATTACTTTTAAATATCATATCCTCAAAATTAAGCGGTAAAATGAAAACGTAGCTTAACTTATGTATTTGTATTGTGTTATTATTTGATAAAATTAACATCAAAACACTTTATTTGAATAAAATGAAAATCAAAACTCATTATTTGAAAAAAAAATGAATACCAAAACTCATACTTAGATAGTTAAAATGGTTATAATTTAATATTATTCAAGATCATTTTATCGTTTTTGAGCTTATAATACATACCTAAACATATTTAAACATCATTTTATCATGCGCGAAACAAAACGTAGACAATATTTACACGATCTTAACAAATTAACCTTTTAATTTCCGAGTTATGCTCAATATTAATGAATGCGAATTAAGTATAATAACATTCAAATAATTTTTTTTTTCCCCAGTTTAGAAATCTCAATCTAGATGTGCTATGACCAGCATCCAAAGATAAAATTGTGATGTGTTCGCACAAATAAAATATAAATATTGAGCTATTATTTTCTAGCTTTTAAAAAATAAATTTTATTTAGATATTTACAGCCATGCAGCAAATTACGGTTTCCATAATGATTAAACTAATAATGAAAAACTGAAAATTCTCTGTGAAAATCGGGTTTGCGTGAAAAATTACTATTTCTCCGAAAATTCTGGACTCCTGACCGTCAATAGGAGTGGTAGTTCGTCAAAAACAGTTCAGTAATTTCCTCGTAATTTCTATTACCGGAAACGGGCTTATCAAATTATATATAAGATAAGATGTTCCTTATACAATGAAAAACCAAATATTATATGGTGCTTATAAAGGTTATTTTTATATTAAAAATTATTTGAAAGTCAAAAGTGGACCCCTGTTTCTTCGATATAATTTGCAATTATTTTAGGTTTAGTTCCAATTGAACGAATATTTGTATATTATATAATTTTTAGGAAATAGTTTATTCATGTAAAATTACAATATTTTGGAGAGAAATTGGAAACACACTAACGGAACTCTTTTTTTTATCAATATGGATATTTGAGATAGTCTACATCTAAAATAGCTGCTAAAATTATTATTGTTTTTAGTAAGAATGAAAATACAAATCGATTATAAATCTTTTATGAATTAATATTTTTATAAATAAAAATGTGACAATCAATATACTTTTTTTTTACTGTGATTTATTTCACGTCTAGGTTAGCTGCATTTAATAGCATAAATATATCAGGGATAAAGAAGGAAGAATTTAAAGAAAATGTACCCATATTTGCGAGAAGCTATGGTGGGAAACCCATTACTAAAATTCACAATAAGCACACCCTTTCAAGAGTTGAAACTTGACATATCCGTCACCGGTAATTCTAATTACATTTAGTCCGTGCTCCCAACGATAACATTAAAACATTTTTTTAGTGATATCTATCGTTTCAGGAAAATTGGCAAAACGGTTAATATAATCTCTAGTCTATATTTTACGTTCGTGAATATCAATTGTCAGAAATAGCATTGGTAGACATTGAAAACCACTAACAATTTACTTGGTCTAAGGCGTTACTCTCGCAGTAGACTAGACAGCCGATGACGGGAAGATCGAGGTTCGAATCTCGGTCGGGTGTACTGATTTTTTTAAATCAAAATTGTTTTCTACCTTCCCATCATGCAAATGGGGGAACGCTTCTTCTAAATGGAACCTTCCTTATATTTAATCCATTATTTTAATAAGTTCATAAGCGTATAACCATAAAAGGTAGTAGGATATGGTAATAAAAAATATTTACTTAAGAATAGAAAAAACACAAGGGATTAAAACTAAACAAATTGAAACTTAAAAACCTGAATAGAATATAGTAATGTGGCTGTATTCTCTCTTAACTCAACACTTGCAGTCATTTTTATGTACGATAGCACAGTTAAAATTTTGAGCATTGAAGCGATAGATAAAAAAAAAATTAATCAAAAAGCTTTCATCTGTAAGTAGATTGTCGGCTCCAGCCTACTTCGCTACCCTTCCAACTCTTCCAGTCACTGGATGCTGTAATTGACACACAGGTCGGTGCGCTGTGCTAATTACTATCAGTTGCCTTCACGAACTTGTTTCTTTCTAAAGCTTCCCCGTGGCTCTTTCACCTTCATTATACCAAGCTTCCCTCACCTCTGCACCCAACGCTAACCCCCTAAACCTACCCTCTTACCCCCAACACCCAACATGTACCTATTTCTGTTTCATGCCCTCCATCCATCTTGCTTGTACCTGTGTGACTTCACATAACCCGTCTATCTGTTCCCATTCTGTATACACTTTGACATTAACATTGGCGGGGATAAGTTGAGCACTTTGATGCTTCTAATACACCAGGTGGCGGTGTTTCCGAACGGAGAGATTTGTTGTACTGCTGGTTCGGGTGACTCTCTTATATGTATATGGCTGCGTAGGCGGCGCTTAGGTAGAATGAGACCAACAAAAGGTCGTCGCGAATGATAGCTTGTGGAGATATCAGTTCATTATTGTATGAACTGTGATAGTTAAGGGGCATTGATCATTTGTTGGGATGAGTTTCATGATATATGAATATATATATATATATATATATATATATACATTGAAGCTTTAGGTATGCATCATGAAACGCATCCACTATAAATAAATTATCAATACCAATTTAAATGCAGAAAAGCCTGGAAGGATATTCAAATATAGCTACCGGTATATAAAGTTTTAGTACCAAATTGCTAAAATTTTAATATATATATATATATAGTATAGGTACATATATGAAAATAGTAGGCCTACATTCTGAACTACAATAACTGTCCGAAACTGGTTTTTAATATTTTGGTCATCGCATCTACAAACGGCAAAGGTTATACGCATTTTAATTAAGCTAATAAGATAGGAATGTAGAAAGTAGAACCAGAAGAACTTTACCTGCATTTGCGTGATTGTGAGATTGCGAAATCATTTAGGAAAAATCATCCCCAGTAAATATAACTTGTATTCAAACTCTGACCTTGCTCCCTTTAACAAGATTAGATAAGCTTTACTTCCAGCATTAATGCAAACCGATGCGATTTTTACGGAGCTACTGAAGTATGGTATCAAATTATTCATATCTGTGTAATTGCAAGCCAAAACCAAACAAGACTAGAATTATTTTAAAACCTACCACACTTCTGTGACGTATGTATATTCTAGAAATCTATATACATAAATAAAGATACCTTAGTATCTCACACATTTTCTCGCTCCTTTCCTTAAAAATTGATTTTTGTCTTAAAACACTTAAGATAGGTGAAATAAAATAACAGATATTGTTGTAGAAACACAATGGAAAAATAGAGCATCACATTCTACCAAAGAGCATAAACGAAATAATCTTGAAACAACATTGAGGAAAGAAGAATATCTTTTTGCTCAGCAAAGAGCAGAGAGTCAATTAAACATTAAAATCACCTCGATTAAAAACTCTATAGCTTATAGCTCTGAAAAAATTGGTACTATAAAAATATATTGCAAATAAATATTTTTTTTAAATTATTAATAATCTTACAATATTTAAATTAGTTTTTTAAATATTCCCATGGATCTATAAACTTTGTTAAAAAATATGTTTTTTATGTATTATACTCTTATGTGTTCATAAAAATGGGACACCATACTAAAAAAACAACTTTAGCAAATACGTTTAAGTTTTAGAGATTAGTTAGGTTAGTAGACGTGTGCCACACTTTTCAAACCACCTTCTGATATAATATTTGTTCTTAAAAGAAAATTTCAATCGTCTACAATTTAACAGAGTTGATGGAAGAACATTCGTTTGATCTTCATGAAATCTACATCAAGCTCAATGGTACAATTACGTTCCACTTAATATATACTATTGTAACAGCATAATTATTTTAAGGTTGTTCTGGCAGGATGTTAACCTGAACTTGTACATTTCCTTTGAAGTCAAGAGTGTTGGGTTACCATCCTGTTGAGAATAGCAAATAACTCATTTAGCTTGCATCCTGTTCACGAGTGAGACGAGCGACCGATGGACCTTCCTGGCGGGTGAAATATCGAGATCAGCGAGTTGTGTGAGAACCAGACAAGAATGTTGGACGCCATGCTGTGTGCATGTGTGTCGGTCGCGTGTACGACTGAGTAGTGATAATATAAATGTGATCTGTTGAGTTCACCCCGCCGGAGGGTCGATCGCGGTACTACAGGATGGTTGCGAGACCGCTATCGCGCCTGCTCCCTCGTCACGGGAGTTTTACCAGAATCCATGTAGTAGTTTAGTCTCTTACTAGCTTAATAAATATAATTTCTTGGACTACTTGCGAGTCTCACTCCCCACGACCATCAATTCCAACCCCTACCGCTCGGGGTCCATCCTCACCATGTGAGTCCTTACGGTGCCACGGTAGCGCGTAGAAGGGTTGGCTACCGGGCACCCAGACAAAACTAGTAACCTTACCCAGTTCTGTCATAAGTGTTACAACGTGATGACAGAGTGGGAGGTTACAAAGTGATGTCAAAGTAAGGGATCTTACACTTTATTGAAATGCATGATCATTAAAAAAAATATATTTTTAAACATTAACCACGCAGTTAGCCACTAACAATGTATTCATCGGAGGTAAAGTGTTTTATATTAAATATATTATTTATAATATACGAAATTGTGTTGTATATAGGCTTCTTGTAATTTAGAAACAAAAGCTTTTGTACACTATTTATTGTTGAAATATTTAATCATAGTTAAAAAAATTTTTATATAGTCTAATTATGTGTTTATAGAAACATAATATATGATTTGTATGTTAAATTAACGTACCATGGTTATTTTATTTAAAACTGTCTACACTAGTACCACGTGGTCAAAGACGTTATTCTTGTTTTTCTATAATTTAAAACGGCTATACATAATTTTAATTTAACTGGATAACCAATATAATTTTTTGCTTATTATTTTACTAACTGTCCACGCTAACGACGGATTCAAACTAGTAGAGTAATTATTATGAGGATAGATAGATTGTTGATCATCGCAAAAATGTTTTTACACATTATAGCTCAAAATGTTCACAAACTTCCTGATAATACTAGTATATGTTTAAAAGAATATAATTTTTATCATAATTAAGACCTAAAGATGGTGTAATATATATAATAACACCAAAATATGTCGCCATAGAAGATAAAAGCTAATATCAAACAAGGAGAAGGGATTAAAAAAAAAAAAAGAGGAAATCATTTTTGTCCCTTACTACTCCTTACCAAATCAAATATGAGTATTACTAAAAATAATTATGAAGAAAGTATAAAAAAGAAAAAAAATACTCCATTGTAGCAGCCGATTACCCGAGAAAACATTAAGATGGAGATTTCCAAATAATGTATCTAGAATAGACCTACTAAAGTTATGTTTTATTTAAAACCAGTTTCTTTAGTATTATTATTCAACATTTAGCTCTTATTTTAATTTTTATAGTTTGTTTTTGTACCACATCTTAGTAACCAATCGACTTAAATGCTAATATCTATAGATAGGAACTTCTGTAAATATATCATAATTATTTGAATAAATAATAAAATCACATGCTAAAAAATTTAAAGTCTTTAGAAGGTTTGTTTGGTTTCCATAATAATTGGTAGATTAATTATAAAATATTATATTATAAGTTATAGATTGTAGTAAACATTCTTATAAGTAATTAACGATCCTGGAATAATGGTAAGAGTCGGTTTTGAATTCAATTGTGAGCTTTCTAATTACTTAACTTTTCCTATAACTAATTAGGTTATACTTCCTCCCCCCCACCCCCCTTCTCTTGAACTAAGTTTCCGGGTCCTCTCATCATTCATTACTTTCCCTGATATTCACCGGGAAATCACGTTCTCTCGTTCGTCATCGAACGACGCTGGAACGATCTGGTTTTGGTGGTCGGACACGAACCGTCCTTCCAGCGTCAAACCAGTGTCCCCACCCACCTTACTCCCTTTGCTAACATTTCCCAACCTCCCCTGTTAACTTTCACTCGTGAAACACACTGTGAGATTCCCCCCGCCCGTTTGTGTTTGTCATCCTAGTTCCTCCAGGGGTGGTAGAGAAGTAATGAGTTTATTTAAGGTGGGGATGTAGAGGACTCTAGAAAAAGATCAGTATCTTGCAGTTTTTATAGACAAATATTTTTTTTTTGACAGAAATAAATCAAATATTACTCCGGTAGAAATATATACTTTAATTTTCTTCACAATGTGACCTCAGCAGTACTTTAATATCTGTCATGAGTGTATCGTCACTAAACATCATTTTTAAATGAGGTGAAAATGTTGTTGATAAATTCTAGGACACTATTGACAGATATCCAAGACTAGTTGAAGTCACCATGTGAAGAGAATTAAACTATTTTTTCTAATGGAGCAATATTTTATTTATTTTGGCCAAAATTTTTTACTATAGAATCTTTAAAAATACTGCCCTTAACTCGGGTACTTTACACTCTTATTTTTAGGGTGTTCAAGAATTTTTTGGACTATAAACTTTTTTTTTTGTTTTCAAAAAACACTTATTATTTAGATTGACAAAGTTTTTTTTTTCTAAAATTAATCTTACTGAGGACCCTCTCTAATAATTATTTAATCTCTATTGAAAAAGAATATTATCTATTGAATTTTTAATTAATTCTTAAAACATTTAAGTAATTTTGATACCAATGAAAATGTTGACGATCAGTATTTGTATTAAAACAAAAGTTTATTTTAACTAAGAAAGAAACATTTTCCTAATAGAAATACGTTTTTAAAAATAATTCTAACCTTAAATGAACACCCTCAAATTAAGTTTAACCTTCATTTCAACATAATGCCATATTAATATATACTGATTAAAATAATAAACAAGGAGGAGATCTGTTCTAATGGTCAAATGGGCCAAGGCATCAGTTTAATTTTCTATATAAACCTATACTACTATTTATTATATAGAATTCTATTAAACATACACGCACCGGACGAGACTTAAAATAAGGATTTAACCTTGTCTGATTTTCTGGCGTGGGTAAGTCAGTATTTGAATCCCAGCCGGGTGTTATTAGTTGGATATTTGACAATTATTTTCCAAACCATATCCAATCAAATGAATGAAAATTTAATCCAAACTCTCTTTTCTCTTTCTTTACTCCATTTGCATGAATAGGGGATTGGTAGAGAGACGTGAATCATGTATAGCAATGGTGATCACGGGTTCTATGATGCTTGACCTTGAACATATTCCATGTGTGCTACCCGATTTATTTCCTGTCTGATAATCAAAAGTGTGCCTGCATTTTTATAGAGGCAGAGTGTCAAACAATTGAGGAAAAACACCTTAGAACCCCCAGTTGAGGTTCAAAACCATGACTTCCCCAACATTGGCCAGAGAGACGAGACAGACTCCTCTGTCCCCTGGGGCGGGTAACACAAGCTATGGATCAACTATAACAGTGTGATACTCACAATACATCTCTATAGTGACAGTGGCAGACACTGGCTGGCTGATGTTGTTATTGGAGGCCTGACACGTGAACCTAGCGTGGAGATCTTTCCTCTCCAACCTTTTCACCACAAGGACGTTGTGTTTCACGTTTGGATAGGCGCTCACTGTGTCCGTGGAGTCCACCAACTTCTCTTCCCTCCACCACCTCACCGACGGCAACGGGCGACCTGCAAACACAATATCATGTTATGAGCACGGCGAACTTGAAAGTAAAATATAATATTTGGATATAATCGTATGGAGGATGGTGGTTTTGAAACATTAACACATCCCTACCCGCCTCGGTGGCGTAGTTGGCTAACGCGTTAGTCGTGTTGAGCCCGACTGCCGAGGACGGGGAGATCAAGGTTCGAATCTCGGTCGGGTGAACTGGGGGTGGTTTTTCCTAAATGGTTTTCCACCCTCCCTCCACGCACATGCGGGTTCACCACCTCTATTCAACCTTCCCAATTCCTAATCCATTAGCGTAAATAGTACTTGAGCGTATAACCCGGACGGGTAGTAAGACGCGGTGCTAAATAAATAATAATAATAATAATAAAACACATCACTAAATATTTAATTGTTTTCTTTTTATACCAATCTGTTGAAATATGAAGTGGAAGGATATATATATATATATATATATAAATATATACATATATACATATACATATATATATATATATATATATATATATATATATATATATATATATATATTATAAATTAACTTTGATGTAAGAGCAGCTTCACTTTTTTTTCCTTTGTATCACCACGTCCTACTACCATCTGGCCTATACGCTTTTGTACATATTGCGTAAATGGTTTTAGGGATTCTGAAAGTTATATTTATAGGAAGCGTACCCACATTAAAGTGTAGGAATATTGTAAAACCATTTCGTAAGAACCAACATCAGTACACCTAACCAAGACTCGAACCGTTATCTCCACGTCATCGGCAATTTAGTCTACTGCGAGTAACGCCTTAGACCAAGTAAAGTTATGCCACCGAAGCTGATTGCATTTTATCTGATACATCTTTGAATTTAAGCTAATTTCACCTTTTGATGATTTTGTTTAAAAATTAAATATACATATCTCCTGAAATGGGAGGTTTTTAATCTGTTATAGAAATGTCAATATATTTCACCTACATTTTGGAATGAAATATTACTTAAGGTGAGAAACCATTTCTTAACTAAAGCGTGATTTTTGGACATCTGTAACGCGTCTCTGTGTTCTGATAGGTGGAATATCTTCTAAAGATGAGACTGTCACCGTGTATTGATGACTTTGTTACAATTGTCCCTATTTTATTATAGCCAAATCCCTGTGCTTAACCAAGCAGATTTATCTGATTGCCAAACACACCTTCACCTCTGACGAGATGTGTATTAATCTCAACTTGTGAATGTGAGGAATGCCAAGCCTCCACCGTGGTTCGGATTCTACGTTAAACTGTAGGACCTCCATTTCATCTCACAATCACCTTACCACTACACATTAGCGTAAATGCGTAAAACCCAAATGGGTAGTAAGACGCGGTGCTAATAGTAGTAATAATAATAATAGTAATAATAATAATAATAATATTTCCAGATTACCATTTTGGATAATATTTTCAAGGTCAATTATCAAAAATTAAAATTTTATATATATTGTCGTAGGTAAAATACTATTTATTTAATATTTTTAAATAAATAACGATACCTTATTATAGATAATGTAACAAAATAAAGTCCCTCGATACCAATTTTGAGCTAAATCGCTAAAGCCATTTTTAAAATATTTCAAAATATTTCAAATTAAAAAATAATCATCAGTAAACTTCCCAAAATTGAACTCCCCCCCCCCCCCTCGAAAAAAAAAACCCACAAACCCTGAATTGTACAGTCCCATACAAAACACC